>BGPR01020604.1:0-18026 GCA_013235015.1 Araneus ventricosus | reverse complement strand
CAGACTGAGGACTTAGTTCTAAAATAGTTTTTATTAGGGTTAGGGAAGTTCAAAACATCGGTATTCATGAAAAAGTAGAGGTCGAATATTTAGGTTATTACAACACTTTTTCTTCGCACACTTCAGATATCAGAAAGTAAAAGAGTATGATGAAAAAAAGTTAGATTCGAGAAATTTTTTTCTACAACAACAACAAAAAAAATGTTTATATGTATCCGCATTTTCTACATACTTTAGTTTTCTTTAGTAAGTTTTGACGTCAATCAATACTTTATCAATTCAAGCTATTTTTTGCAGCTCGTGTTTCGTAGCCGACTTCAATATCTTGATTTTCTTTCAAAAGCTGAATATCTCTGTCAGCATGCTGAAGTCCAAATATTCCAAGTATGTTCGATATTTACTTTTCCAATAAACATTGAATAAGCCGTATTTTCTGTTAAAATGATTTGCCTATTCGTGGTATGTGAACATAATAACTAATACACGCATTAATGGTAGAAGGAAGAATTTTAGTATATGATCTTGATACCCAGATTATAGATCTGTGTCTAATTTTGGACCGAATCCCCCATAAACGGGTGTTCTGTCTGTTTGTCTGTCCATGTGTATGCGAACGCAATATCTCAAAATCATAATTAAGATAAATGAAATTCGGTTATATGGTCATGACACCAAAATGGTGCAACTATGTCAAATTTTGGACCGAGTCGGTCAATCTAAAGAGGTTGAAAATAACTGCCCAATTTAAAAAAGTAATTCTCGTTCCAATTTTAAATTTAATAGCTCTAAAATAGGGAAATAAAATTTGCTATCGATTGATATAAAATTTATCTCGCTATTATCAATAGTTCACGAGAAATTTTAAATTATATTAATCATATATTTCAAATTAATTTCCGTTTTTCAATAGAAAGTAGTAAATCCACATCAGTGGTATATTATGCGCGTGATATAGATTGGACGCCCCGATGCATCTGATTATTTATTGCAATCGTGATGATATGATTTGATAATATTTTTTGGCAACGTTTGGCAAGCAGAGAAGTGCTTTGTTTCGATTAGAATTTCGAAAAAGAATTCCTTTGAAATTTTAACTTTTGACTTACGTTTGACACAAGTTAGAATTTCATGGTTATTGAATCTTAAGAAAATTGTTAAACAGCGAAAAATACTTTACACATAATGTTGTTTACCAAGAGGTTTTTTTGAATAAAGAAATATGTAAATAATATGTAAATAAAAAATATTTCCTGTCATAAAACATATGTTTATTTTATTTGTTTTCAATCAATGTTAAACATTTGTCTCGCATATATATCTATTTAAACACATCAAATTTGACGGGAAATCTCTCGAATGAAGAGGCAACGTGCACCCGTCATGGCATGACGGGCGATTTTCTAGTTTATAATATTGTATGCGACTTTCTACATATTTTTTTCTATCATATATATTTAAAAAGTTACAACTATTTTAAACTGAACAGAAGTTTTATAGGGAGCCTGCATATAAATTAAGCTATTAAAAATCACTTTCTACCATAGAATAAAATACAGTAGAATACAGTACAGTACAGTAGAATAAAATACAGTACAGCGAATTTCTCCCTACAACGAAATTTTTAATCGGAATGTTAAATAACATTCAAAATATTCTCCATATAACGAAGTGGTTGTCTCCCTATAACGAATTTTTTCAGACCTTTATCTTTTCGATTTTTGTCATTTTTGAAGAAAGTTTCTAATTTCTGTGCAAACAAATCACTCGCCTGTTTCTGGAACGACTCGCATTGTTCATTCCAGCGATAACACATAACAATAGAATGCTATGTGAAGGGTAATGCAGTTGTGGGGACCTGGGTTTCTACAGAGGGAGCAACATTTCTACGGGTCAAGATTCCAAGAATCGGGGTGGAAACAGCAAATGGATGTGACAATACGCATTTTATGTTTATCCGTACTAGTACATATTATTCTCTAAATTGGTGAATTGTCTTCACTTTTGAGCATTTTATTTATACAATAAAAATTAGCATAATTTTAACAAATTTATAATAAATATTACTTTATTTTTAATTGAAAGTCATAATTAAATATTTTTGAACTTATCGCACATACTAAAAGGTTTGTAACATTTACTTAAATAACTGCAAAAATCTCTAATCTCCGTATAACGAAATTTTCTCTATAGCGAATGTTTCAACTGGAACAAGCGATTTCGTTATAGAGAGATTCCACTGTATTTCAAACCACGATTCTTCGCACATGCTAAGTTATTTTTGTATTCCAAAGATGAACAGAAAAATGAATAAAAAAGAAAACAACCTCACGTGACATAATATTGATTTAGTTGATTTCGCAAAGAAAAAATATCGAAAAAAGATTAGCAGACGAACCTCATTTTCGACTGAAGTTATCTTAAGGGTTGACTAAACTTTTTTTTATATTTCGCAACATAAAGCGATTTATTAAATTGTAACACCCACCGAAAAGTCTGTAAACTTTGACATACAGAAGATATGTTCTGATTGCTTTAAGAAGGATCTGTTTTTAGAAATGGGTCTTTTCTGTTTGAAATTCAAAATTCATCTAAGCGGAAAATCAGTTTCAAATGCAGTAATAGCTTATGAAATAGAAACGTACGTTTTGTCATACCGTATGACCCAATTATCGCCCACTTTTTACTATTTTCAGACCCTATTAGCCCAAGATATTTTACGATATCTCTACTAAGCTGCTACGATATTCTTAATGCAGTACAACATTTTAAAGATATCGTGTGAATATTGCAGAGTATCTTGTGGTGGTCGGATTGTAACAATAATACAACCAGGGGTCGATCCAGGCTTTTTTTAGGGGCCCATCGTTGTGAAAAAAATTTATTTTTGTGAAAAAAAATTATTTTTGTGAAAAATAAAAATAATTTTGTGAAAAAAATTATTTTTGTGGACAATAAAAATATTTTTATTAAAATTTTTTTTTATCATGTGAAACTTTCAATTTTAGCAGTCACATTTTTATATTTTACGTGAATTTGAGTTTGTTAAGGTTTTTATGAATTTCAATTTTGTGAAGTGGACGTTTTTATGAAGTGGAATTTTGTGAAGAGGCCGTTTCTATGAAGTGGAATTTTGTGATGGAGCCGCAAAACGGCCCCAATTTTCGCCAGCATCGACCCCTGGCAACAATATGTTTTTTTATTGTCTTCATACGAAAAATCAAAAGCAGGAGTGCCTCGTTATCTCAGCAATACGCAGTGCAGAAAACAGGCTGAGACATCACGTTCTGTTCGCTCTTTTCCTTTCTTGTATAACCAAGTACAGAAAGAGAAAGTATTGCAATCGTTCGAAATTTGCTCTTTTCCTTTCTCGTATAACAAAGTATAGAAAGTATTGAAATCGTCCAAAATTTGCTCTTTTCCTTTCTGTTATAACCAAGTATAGAAAGAGAAAGTATTGCAATCGTCCGAAATTTGCTCTTTTCCTTTCTCGTATAACAAAGTATAGACAGTATTGCAATCGTTTGAAATTTGCTCTTTTCCTTTCTCGTATAACCAAATATAGAAAGAGAAAGTATTGCAATCGGCCGAAATTAGAACTAGATATTTTGATGACTCTCCACATTTTAGATCTCCCTAGGTTCTCAAAATACCACGTTTGGAATTATATCTGCTTTCTTGCGAACACGATAACTCAAACGAAAAAGACAGATCAAATTTGGTATGCGCACCAAAATGTAGATTTCAATCAAAATTTGGCAAAAATCTCTTAACGTGCAGCCTGTTTCTCGATCATTGAATGTGAACACGATTAATTAAAAAAATGCAATGAACTAGACGGATGAAATTTTACATATGATTGTATTGTAGATGTGTATCGGGTTTTGGACCGAATCCATCACTGGTTTCACTGTCTCTCGATCTGTTTATTCACGGATTTGTAAATTCGATAACACAAAAAAGTAACAAGAAAGATAGATGAATTTTAGTATTTGGTCTTTTAATCAAGATTGCAGATATGCATCGAGTGTTGGATCCAATACAGTACCGAAAAGAGGCACTTTTCCAAACTTCAATTCGCTCAACTCGTACTCAATTCTCCTCGGCATTCCACGAAGCTAAACACAAAACACTATGTATTGTCGAAGTTTATGAAAAAGTAGAAGGGGCAATACTTCCGCTGGCATAAATCTGAAATTCTTAAGTTCAATGTAATATATGCATTTTAAGTTGTATTACTAATATAATAGCCCAGATCTGTCTCTCGGTAGCGCTCTGATGTCTCCAACAATAAAACTCGCGCCATAGCACTGCGAGACGTTAAACAGCATTATGGCATTGTTAGAGCACCTCAATTTCAGTCATTTTAAATTTAAAAGAGTAATTGCCGTTCTAATTTCAAATTTAATAGTTCTAAAATAGTGAAATAAAAATTGCTAGCGATTGACATAAAATTTATCTCGCTATAAACAATAGTTCTCGAGAAATTTTAAATTATATTAATCATATATTTCAAATTAATTTTCGTTTTTTAATAGAAAGTAGTAAATCCACGTCAGTGGTATATCATGCGCGTGACATAGTTTGGATACCACGATGCATCTGATTATTTATTGCAATCTTGATGATATAATTTGATGATATTTTTGGCAACGTGTGACAAGCAGAGAAGTTCTTTATTTCGATTAGAATTTCGAAAAAGAATTCCTTTGAAATTTTAACTTTTGATTTACGTTTGACAAGTTAGAATTTCGTGGTTATTGAATTATAATAAAATTGTTAAACAACGAAAAATACTTCATACGAACTGTTGTTTACCAAAAGGATTTTTGAATAAAGAAATATGTAAATAAAAAATATGTCCTGTCATAAAACATATTCTTATTGTATTTGTTTTCAATCAATATTAAACATTTCTCTCGCATATATATCTATTTAAGGTATCCGACTGGTTTAAAATCGTCGTTTTTGATGAAATTATCAAAAAAACCTTTTATGACTTAATTTTATAGCCTGTTTAACCAGCTTTCTAAAACTGTCTCACTTTTTACTTTACGTGAATTACAAATGGAGTTACAGCTGTTTTATTATCGAACTATTAGAATTATTTTATGCTGAATGAATACTTTAAATGTGTTTTCTGAGAAATGATATTTTTGAGGAAAACTGTCGACCGTAACAATGATTTCTCAAAAAGTTATTCGACTATTGATATGAAATTTTCTGAGATTGTTTTCTATAATATACTGGATGTTTTCCTCTAAAAACTAAGGTCAATTTTAAAATCAAGTATTATTTTTAAGTGCTTAAATATAAACGAAAAGCATTTTTTATGAAAAATTACCAGTTTAGTAACTATGTTCAGCTATATCTCAAAACTATTTTGAAGTACAAGAAATATCTTAGAGCATAACACAGATAACTGTCATAAAAATTAACTCCTGTAAGGATTTATGTATATTTAGAATATGATTTTGTTTATGGCTGTTAGCGTAAGGCAAATATTTTAGTCATTTTTCTTCAAATTTCTCAGTTTTTTAAAAAAAATATTATTTTGAAAGCCTAATTTTACAATATTTTCATAGTTTTAAAACATATGCAGTTGAAAAATAACGTTAAAAAAATATATATCCGTTATTTTTCAGAAAATGTCTCCGAACACAGTCGGATACCTTAAACACGTCCACTTTGACGGGAAATCTCCCGATTGAAGAGGCAATTTGCACCCGTCATACCATGACGGGTGATTTACTAGTAAAATGAGAAAATTCGATACGATATCAGGCTATTTACATTATTGAAAAATATAGGAAATTGTTCTGACAGCCTCTGGCTCCTCTACCTCTTTCCTGACCTTACGGCTTTGCAATAAAATTTTTAACATACGTTTATTTGAATATATCTAATATATGCTTATTTTCCCCTGACAATACTGATTTATCTTTATTTCAATGATCGAGTCAATTCATGTTACGTCACACTCACAGGGCAAACTTAACAACGCATGTCATTTAACTTATAACTGCACGATGTCTTATGCAATTCCGAGACGTCATGTTCTTCCCCCTGCAAAATGCAGAATTAATTTTAAACATTTGATGCGTATCACCCCTATTAGCACAAGATGCCCTACGATATTCATACGATATCTCTACGATGTTGTGCGGCGTTCAGAATATCGTAGCAACATCGTCGAGATATCTTAAAATATCTTGTGGTAATAGGGAAACCTATTAGCACAAGATGCTCTCCAATATTCGTATGCTCTCCAATATTCAGAATATCGTAGCAACATCGTCGAGATATCTTAAAATATCTTGTGGTAATAGGGAACCCTATTAGCACAAGATGCTCTCCAATATTCATGAGATATCTTTACATTGTTGTGCGGCATTCAGAATATCGTAGCAATATCGTCGAGATATCCTAAAATATCTTGTGGTAATAGGGAACCCTATTAGCACAAGATGCTCTCCAATATTCATGAGGTATCTTTACAATGTTGTGCGGTATTCAGAATATCGTAGCAACATCATCGAGATATCTTAAGATATCTTGTGGTAATAGGAAACCCTATTCGCACAAGATGCTCTCCAATATCCCTGAGATATCTTTACAATGTTGTGCGGCATTCAGAATATCGTAGCAACATCGTCGAGATATCATAAAATATCTTGTGGTAATAGGGAACCCTATTAGCACAAGATGCTCTCCAATATTCATGAGGTATCTTTACAATGTTGTGCGGTATTCAGAATATCGTAGCAACATCATCGAGATATCTTAAGATATCTTGTGGTAATAGGAAACCCTATTCGCACAAGATGCTCTCCAATATCCCTGAGATATCTTTACAATGTTGTGCGGCATTCAGAATATCGTAGCAACATCGTCGAGATATCATCAAATATCTTGTGGTAATAGGGAACCCTATTAGCACAAGATGCTCTCCAATATTCATGAGGTATCTTTACAATGTTGTGCGGTATTCAGAATATCGTAGCAACATCATCGAGATATCATAAAATATCTTGTGGTAATTGGGAACCCTATTAGCACAAGATGCTCTCCAATATTCATGAGATATCTTTACAATGTTGTGCGGCATTCAGAATATCGTAGCAACATCGTGGATATATCGTGGAATATCTTGTGGTAATAGGGAACCCTATTAGCACAAGATGCCCTCCAATATTCATGAGGTATCTTTACAATGTTGCGCGGTATTCAGAATATCATAGTAACAACGTCGAGATATCATCAAATATCTTGTGGTAATACGGACGTGAGTAACAAAGGAAAGGGAGAAAACAATGATATTTCCAAGAAGCCTGAAGTAATTTATTCTCGGAAATGTTGAAGGCAAATAATGAAAATAAGTAAAACAAAATGAAACCACGAAAAGATTATTGATAGAAGAAAAAGAAAAGAGAAAGAGATAGAATCTTTCGTTGATTTACCTTTTTAACCGGAATATCGGACATTATGACCGCTAAGTCGATCAAGCGTCGCCAGACGATGACAAAATTTTAAACCCAATAACGCGCAATATTTTTCTCTCGAACATGTTGAAACAAACAAATTATACTCAACTCATGTTCAGAATGCTTCCATTCAGTTAAATGAAAAATACGCCCTCCCTCCCAATAAGAAATAATCGAAGTTTCCTGAAATAACGATCGTTCTGACAAATTTTTCTTCTAACCGAATGTCCAATTCCAGGTAGAGGGTTAAATGGGATAACTAGATGCACTTTTAAGAAAATTCAATGAGATTTCCAGAATTGTTTGCAACTAGGGTACAAAAACACAACAAAAGAGACACACGCTTCTCAGAAGCATGAATACAAGCTTCCATTCGAACATAATGCATTAAGATTAAATATTATTTTTCCAACTAGAAAATCACCCGTCATTGAATGACGGGTGAAAATTGCCTCTTCATTCGAGAGATTTCCCGTCAAATTCGACATGTTTAAATAGATATATATGCGAGAGAAATGTTTAACATTGATTGAAAACAAATAAAATAAACATATGTTTTATGACAGGAAATATTTTTTATTTACATATTATCTACATATTTCTTTATGCCAAAAATCCCCTTGGTAAATATCATTATGTGTAAAGTATTTTTCGTTGTTTAACAATTTTATTATAATGCAATAACCATGAAATTCTCTGCTTGTCAAACGTAAGTCAAAAGTTAAAATTTCAAAGGAATTATTTTTCGAAATTCTAATCAAAATAAAGCACTTCTGCGCTTGTCACACGTTGCCAAAAAATATTATCAAATGATATCATCACGATTGCAATAAATAATCAGATGCATCGTGGCGTCCAAACCATATCACGCGCATGATATACCACTGACGTAATTTACTACTTTCAATTAAAAAACGGAAATTAATTTGAAATAAATAATTAATATAATTTCAAATTTCTCGGGAACTATTGATCATAGAGAGATAAATTTTATATCAATCGATAGCAAATTTTATTTCACTATTTTAGAGGTATTCAATTTGAAATTAGAACTACAGTTACTCTTTTAAATTTAAAATGACTGGAATTTAGGGTTCTCTAACAACGAAATAATGCTGTTTAACGTCTCGCAGTGCTATGGCACGAGTTTTATTGTTGGTGACGTCAGAGCGCTACCGAGAGCAGATCTGGACTATTATATTAGTTATGAACGAAACAAAAAAATCACTTTGAATTCGTGTTAACACCGCAAAATTCATCGCAACTATTTAATGCCCTGATATTTATTTACCAATACATACAAAAAAATATCCACCACAAATCTGAAACACTACCATCTTCCGTAATCCTATACAACGTGTAATTCACAGGTAATTGATTACCACAGTCTGTGAAACAGCGTTATCTTGACTGGGAAAGAGACATGACACAACAGAAAAGACACGCGCTTCTTAGAAGCATGAATACAACAAGTTTCAATTATAACATAATGCATTGAGATTAAATATTATTTTTCCGTTCAAGGGAAGAAAAAAATCACTTTGGGATGAATGAATTTGTGGTAACACCGCAAAATTCATGGCAACTACTTAATNCCTTGATATCTATTTACCAATAAATACAAAAAAATATCCACCAGAAATCTGAAACACTACTATCTTCCATAATCTTATCCAACGTGTGTAATTCACAGGTAACTGATTACCACAGTCTGTGAAACAGCGTTATCTTGACTAGGAAAGCAACATGAAACACTAAATCCTAGCCAGATTTGAAAGAACTTGGAACATAAAAGAACAAAGACTATAAATTAAGGGCATTGGTTAAGATTTACGTTGTTGAGACGCCTATAAGAACGTCTTTTCTAATAAATAAGACGTCAGAAGTTTGTGTTAGGGATAGCATTAAAGCACTCTTCTGTACAAACAATCTCGTGCAGTGAGAAGGAACATATGCTTTTTATCGCTTAATTTATTGCGTGGTGTATTTTTATTGACATTATTTACAACAAATGAAATTTCTTTTTACCTTTCGCAGTTGATTAGTTCCGCTTGGGGAAAATTATTTTTGCTTTGTCGTAGGTGAAGCACACAGCAGAACTCCGGGAATTCGAACCCCAGAAATAGGAAATTTCGGTTAATTCGAACAACTTTTTTTTAATTTTCTGAAAACTTTTTACTGAAAAATGAAAGAAAAATAAAAATTACGAATCAGAAACAAAGCTAATGTTTATTCTTAACTTAAAAGAAGTATTCGAATTGGTCTTAAAGAACGAATACAGAACCTTAATTAGTAGAAACAAACGCAGATATCTTCTTTTTACCTTCAACTTGTTTGCCAATGTTCTGTGCGAATTGCCGCGCGCTCTTTCCGTACGCCTTCACAGAGTCAATACTCAAAAGGATTTGGTATATAAAGAGTAATTTACCGAATTTCCCGGATAATCCGAATTTCCTGGAATCCGAATTTCCCGGATAATCCGAATTTCCCGGATAATCCGAATTCCCCGGAATCCGAACAAAGGTAATCCACAATCAGTTCTGATTCTTGGGGTTCTACAATACAAAGAGAAACTATTGTGATCACCAAGAAAAAGTTGACCTCGAGATTTGAGGAATCTTCTCTAGTCCGAAAAAACCACTTTTGGGAAAACCCCCCTTTTAGTCCAAAATTAGACACATATCTACTGTTTTTGTGTAACGATTATTTACAGTGAAATTTGATTAACCGTCAGTTTCCGTCTTCGTCTAAATAGTAAAAAGTAACGAAGCTTTATGGTATACAATATACATATTTCGGTATATTAGCATTCTTATATTCAAGTTTATATTGGTCGTTTTGTAAAATTAAATGCAACCTGAATATGTATCTATTGGTCGTTTTGTAAAATTAAATGCAACGTGAATATGTATCTATTGGTCGTTCTGAAAAATTAAATGCTAAATGAATATTTATCTATTGGTCATTTTGTAAAATTAAATGCAACTTGAATATGTATCCATTGGTCGTTTTGTAAAATTAAATACAACGAATATGTATTTATTGGTCCTTTTGTAAAATTAAATGCAGCATAAATATGTATCTATTGGTCGTCTTGTAAATGCAACATGGATATGTATCTATTGGTCGTTTTGTAAAATTACATGCAACATGAATGTGTATCTATTTGTCGTTTTGTAAAAATAAATGCAACACGAATGTGTATCTATTGATCGTTTTGTAAAATAAATGCAACACGAATGTGTATCTATTGGTCGTTTTGTAAAATAAATGCAACAAGAATATGTATCTATTGGTCGTTCTGTAAAATTAAATGCAACAAGAATATGTATCTATTGGTCGTTTTGTAAAATTAAATCCAACAAGAATATGCATCTATTGGTCATTCTGTAAAATTAAATCCAACAAGAATATGCATCTATTGGTCGTCCTGTAAAATTAAATGCAACATGAACATGAATCCTTCACTTTCAAAAGATTTTATTTCCAATTTCGTCCCAAGCCAGCAGTGAAGTCACGTTGCTGTACATACGTATTAAAAGTTTTCTGTTATCCGCCAACTCGGTTATCCGTCACTGCCCTGGACCGGACGTGGAAGGTTAATCGAAGTTTTACCGAAATAATTCTCACCTATCTAGCTATTTGCACTTTTGAGCTGTCACTTTCACATACGAACACATAGATAGGTCGACAAGCACTCAATTCTTAGAGAGATTTAGTTCAAAATTTGATACATATCTAAAATTCTAGTAATAAAGCCGTGTGTCGAATTTCATATATCACTAGCTGCTATGTTCCGGCGTTTCGATATTAAAACATCTCTTTATGTCTAATATTTTAATGAAAAACTATTTTGTATAGAAAATTTACCACACAAATTCCTTTATCGTCTTAAACCTTTTACTCAAATTCGTTCATAGTGAAGTATAAAAAGGATTTTGGCGAATGTTTTAACAATTAATTAAATAGTTAAATTTTCATTAATAAAAGCGTCAAAATAAAACCAGATCAATAGTTGTTCCCATATAAATTATGAATCGTCTGCTTTTAAACTTTTCTTTAGTATTCTTCCAGAATTTTTTTATATGTTCTAGCAATGCTTCCTTCATACTGCATATTCTTGTCCTTTAACAATAAAAGTACATTGCTACAAATTGTGAATTCTATAACAATTGAATTTTTTTTTAATTATTGAAAATGAGAGCAACAATTTTTGAACGCAAAATGAAATTTGTGTCACTGAAAGTTTGAAAAGCTATTTTAAACTTGAATATAGTATAAAAATAGTTATTGTAACATTGACTAATAAAAAACTCGAAATATATCACAAAAAAAAAAAACTCAAAATCTTGCTTAATTTTAAATTTAAAAAAATTTTAATTAACTTTTTGGACCTTTATAGTTGACAGTGATCTTTTCACTTCTTTTAAAAATATTTACCGAAATAAAAAGAAATTTGTTCAAAGTCCTCACTGCTGCTTCAGCAACGAAGTATTATTAAATTTGCTTTTATTTAAGTATCGTCTATTGTAATAATTTATTTATTAAATTTGAAAAATTAATAAAAGTTAAAGGAAAAACATTTCACTGAGAGATAAAATTGCTATCATTGAAAGGTAAAGTTTGAACTTTAAGATGGCATAAAAAATATTTTTTGGGGATAATTTGCCCGAAGTTAATACGGAAAACGGTTTCAGATAATTTCTAATTAACTGACTGTTAATTAACTAGACTTCGAAAGTTGACAGTAATCTTCCTCTTGTCTTAAATAATAAGTGTGCAAAGTTTGCTGAAATTGTTGGTAGTTTAGGAGGAGATGTGAACATATGGGCACATTCTCGCATACATACTCACATACTCTCTTTATTCATATATTACGAATATTGAAAACCCAGCATACCGGCCTCCCAGTCCCTGAAAATATTATTGTCGTCTAACTTTCAACAAATGGAATCTTCTTTTGAATAATTTCTTTACCTAAAAGAAACCGGTTTCTTTTGGAGGCATGATTTTAATCAATTTTCCCATTTTTCGAAACATATCCGCGTTTGAAATGATCTGTAATTCATACTTGAACATCCACTCTAAAGATGTGTTTATACCGTATAAACTAAATGTAAATGCTCTTCAAAATAAAACTAAATAAACATTCTCTATTAGCAATTATAAATAAAGTCCAACTGAAACTCAAATATGAAATGGCATTTTCTTCTTTTAAACAGTGCTGCCATATCACCGGGCATTATTCAAAATTTAGAAATTTAAACGAAACATCGCGTGCGTAGTAACTACTAACGTCATTGATATTTGAATCTACATTAAAAGCCATAAATAAAAACGAAGTTAAGCGGCATTGGTAAAAACACGTGAATAAAGGACGAAACAATAAATTAGTTTAATTTATTTATGACAGCAAAAGCATAGTTGCAATTCTGAGCTTTAAAATTAATTTTAAAATGTTAATTACAGTTAGAGAAAAATTGTACAACAATTAAATCTGGTATCATTAAAAGATAATGTTTTGTTTTGAGGTGGTGTCGTAACACTTGCAAATTGGTTCAGTTATTGGTGAAAACGTCTGAAATGGCTTAATTTAGTTATTTAATTAAATAAAATAAAAATCTAATCTGAATTAGAATAATTCGATGGCGTTAGCTCCCATGTGCGGTCCATCAATACAAATGGTCGTAGTAGTCCAACGGTGTGGACGTGCATAAAGAACCAAACAAACGAACACACACACATACTTTCCTCTAATATAAATAAAAGTCATTGTGGTATGTGGTTATGTATGTGTGTATATACCCACATATCCTAAACTACTGCAGCATTTTCAACCAAATCCTTTGCACACTTGTATTATTTAAGACAAGAGGAAGATTATTGTCAACTTTCGAAGTCCGAAACTTAATTAAACAGTCAGTTAATTAAAAATTAACCGAAACCGTTTGTTCGCATTATTAACTCCGAGCAAATTATCCCCAAAACTATTTTATACCATCTTAAAGTTCAAAATTTACCTTTCAGTGATACCAATTTATATCTGTGAAATGTTTCCCTTTAACTTTTATTAATTTTTCTCAAAATTTAATAACAAATTATTACAGCAGACGATTCTTAAATAAAGCAAATTTACGGTACTACGTTGCTAGGGCAAACGGTGAGACTTTGAACAAATTTCTTTTCATTTCTGTAAATATTTCTTAAAAAAAGAATTAAAAAGATCAATGTCAACTTTAAAAGGCCTAAAAGTTAATTAAATTTTTTTTTAAAATTAAACATTAAGCAAGATTTCGTGTTTTTTGTGATATATTTCTGATTTTTATTGGTCTAATGTTACAATAACTAACTATTTTTGTTACTCATATTAAAGTTTAAAAAATAGCTTTTCAGTAATACAAATTTCATTTGGGTACAAAATTGTTATTTCTATTTCAATAATTTAAAAAATTCAATTGTGTATAAATTCAAAAATTTGTAGCAATGTATTTTATTGTTAAAAACAAGAATACGTATGAAGAGCCAAGAGAACATATAAACAAAATTCTGGAAGAATACTAAAGAAAAGTTTAAAAGCAGGCGATCTCATAATTTATATCGGGAAACAACTATTGATCTGGTTTTATTTTGACGCTTTTCTCATTAATGAAAATTTAACTATTTAATTAATTGACCCAAAACATTCGTCAAAACTCTTCTGAGTACGTTGTTAATTTTCATACAAAAAACAGCGTTTTTTAATTAAAATAATAGACATAAAAGTGTTTTAATCCCGAGCAACGCTGGCATAACAGCTATTTATTTATATATAAATGATTTTGAGTTTTGATTTGTCATGTAAACATGCGCAAAATAGGCAAATAGTTTATATACTGTCAGATGGCGTTATCTGAAGTTACCTTAACATTAACATAAGAAAAGTCAGAATTAGTCTGCGCTGTAGATTTTTGAAATGGGGATAAACAGGAACAGGTACTGTATTAATATGTGGTTTGTTGTCATCTTTATCATTAATATTTACCCAGAGTAGTATAACGGTTACAGAATAGATAAATCATAAGTTTATCACATGTAGCAAGGGTGTGGTAGCCATGATTTATTTGCCCTGAAATCATTATACTACTCTGCAAACATTGTATTAAAGAGGACATAATTAAATTACAGCTAATACGAACACTTGTTTTATGATTTTATCCTGACGTTTTAATGAAAATCTACGGCGCGACCAACCGCGTCTTTCATGTTTTATTGAGTAAAGCTGATGGCGCCAGCGTGTTGACAGCATAGAACTATTTCTGCGTTTACGTAGTAAAACATTATTTACTACAACAATTACATCGTAATATTCAAATTTTAATACAATGCTTCTTTTATGTATTGTCAAGTATTCTGTAAGTTTCGTACACTGAAAGAAAACTCTGCATGTTATAAAGAAAAAACATGCGAGTTTGAAATTTTCAATTTAATACTGATTTTAGTTATATTCCTGATAAATATTTTTATTGTCTCCACTTTTGGGTCCTAGTAATACTCCTCGCTCTTTAAATGACACCAGAATCAGCCTGCTAGCTAAACGCGTTTCCACGCTAATTTATTTATAACCTACATAAAGTTAATTCATAACAATCAAGCGCATGCGCTCACACTGGTCCGGATGACGTCAGTCACAGGCAAAGCATACTATGCGACAAACTCTACAGATATGATCTATCCGTTGTGGGGTCAACCATTCTTTTCGCATTATTAATCCGTAGTTATTAGCGATTCAAATCTGACGGTATTTTGTCACACAAGAAAGTTCGACCGACTATCACTGTGACGAGCGGAAAGCACACTTCAAAAATTCCAGAATTAAAACGTGGAGAGAGATTCACAAAAAATTGAGGTCGAATTTTACAGCATCAGTATCTAAACATAATAAACAGATTAATTATAGAAATCAATTGGCTTGATAAGTGGGCCAATTAAATTTTTTCCTAGAGGGTACATAAACGTCTCGTTATATCAAAAAAGTCATATACCAAATTTGCCAAAAGATTTTATTTTCAGCCTGATAAAGGATTTTATAGGAATGCAAAAAATTCGGAGGCCGAATTCTTACAGCATCAGTATCTAACATAATAAACAGATTAATTATAGGAACCACCTGGTTTGATAAAGGGCCAATTAAATTTTCCTAGAGGGTACATATGTCTCGTTATATCAAATGTCATACATCAAATTTGCCAAAAGATTTTTTATTTATGCAATTGATAAAGATTTTATGAATGCAAAAATTATGTCGAATTTTTTGACGATTACGATACTCTTTTCTTATCCAAAGTAAAAAGTACCTTTAACTTACATATATAAGCAAAGCAAAACCCACATCAAAGAAACATAAACATCGATATCAACATTAAAGATAAAATCTTGTTTATGAAAAACTTTGTCATCTATCCTTGTCTTATCATGACAATTTTGTTTACACAAACCTGCTCTCATTATCAGCTTTAGTCGGATTAGAAGGACCGCGCCTGTACGCGTGGAGACACCTTTAACGATCCGCAGCAATCCATTCCCGTCCGACTAAATTATCCTTCCTATTACGGAAGATGTATGTCGGAATTAGGCAAACCGGAATAATTTAGTTTTAATCCGAAACATCTGTCACCGGTTTGAAAATGAACTGCGGATTTACTGCAGGCCGTGCTGGAGTTTTGAGGGAAGGTGTAGACTTAAATATGAGGAACAATCTCTAAAAGGCGACATTTTATCATCGTTAGGTGAAAGGGATGTATGGATCAAAATGAGCCAAATGCTTTATTTATTTAACTGGTCTTTAAAGGTATTGCTGAACTATTTGTTTCGACCCAAAAGATGTTAAATCAAAATGTCGTAGGCAAAAAACCACAATTACGCAACAGAGGATATTTTGATGCAAATCTGGGACCATATGCAGAGTGCTCGAGAAAAGGTGCGTGACCAACATGAGGAACAATCTCTAAAAGGCGAGACATTTATCATCATTAGTTGAGGATGTGATCAAAATGGTTTTCAAATGCTTTATTTATTTAATTGGTCTTTTAAAGGTATTGTTGAACTGATGAGCCTTTGTATCCAAGATGTTAAATCAAAATGTCGTAGGCAAAAAGCACACTTATGCAACAGAAGATATTTTGATGTACATTTGAAACCATATGGCATGGAGTTTCGAGAAAAGGTGTGAGACTTAACATGAGGAACAACACCCTAAAAGGGCATTATTTTATCAATGTTAGTGAGAGGATGTATGGATCAAAATGATTTGTCAAATGCTTGTTTATTTAATTGGTCTTTTAAAGGTATTGTTGAACGATTGTATCCAAGATGTTAAATCAAAATGTCGGTAAGCAAAAGCACACTTATGCAACAGAAGATATTTTGATGCAAATATCTGGAAACCATATGGCATGGATTTTGAAAAGGTAAAAAAGTGACTTAAACATGAGGAAACACTCTAAAAGGGCGACATTTATCATCGTTAGGTGAGGATGTATGGATCAAAATGGTTTTCTCAAATGCTTTATTTATTTAATTGGTCTTTTAAAGGTATTGTTGAACTATTTGTTTCTGTATCCAAGATAAGTTAAATCAAAATAAGTCGTAGCAAAACACACTTATACAACAGAAGATATTTGATGCAACATCTGGAAACCATATGGCATGGAGTTTCGAGAAAAGGTGTGTGACTTAAACATGAGAGGAACACTCTAAAAAAGGAAGACATCATCGTTAGTGAGGATGTATGGATCAAAATGGTTTTCTCAAATGCTTTATTTATTTAATTGGTCTTTAAAGGTGTATTGTTGAACTATTTGAGCTCTGGTATCCAAGATGTTAAATCAAAATGTCGTAGGCAAAAAAGCACACTTATGCAACAGAAGATATTTTGATGCAACATCTGGAACCATATGGCATGGATTTTCGTGAAAAGGTGTGCGACTTAAACATGAGGAACACTCTATAAGGGCGACATTTATCATCGTTAGGTGAGGATGTATGATCAAAATGGTTTTCTCAAATGCTTTATTTATTTAATTGGTCTTTAAAAGGTAGTATTGTTGAACTATTTGTTTGCATCCAAGATGTTAAATCAAAATGTCGTAGCAAAAAAACACACTTATAACAGAAGATATTTTGATGCAAACATCTGGAACCATATGGCATGGAGACGAGAAAGGTAAAAGTGCGACTTAAAACATGAGGAACACTCTAAAGGGCGACATTTATCGTTAGGTGAGAGGATGTATGGATCAAAATGTGATTTTGCCAAATGCTTTATTTATTTAATTGGTCTTTTAAAGGTATTGTTGAACTATTTGTTTCGTATCCAAGATGTTAAATCAAAATGTCGTAGGCAAAAAGCACACTTATGCAACAGAAGATATTTTGATGCAACATCTGGAACCATATGGCATGGATTTTCGTGAAAAGGTGTGCGACTAAACATAAGGAACACTCTAAAAGGGCGACATTTATCATCGTTAGTGAGGATAGCAACCGAACGAAGCACACCGAGTTTTG
>BGPR01020603.1:0-27663 GCA_013235015.1 Araneus ventricosus | reverse complement strand
GTCCATAACAAGTCATTCTTTGTATGTGTGCATGCGTTTTGTTTCGCGCCGGGGTCGTTTATGAAGTACGTGAGGTGCATGTGCTGCGAAATTAAGCTTCGACTCGGAAAAGATGGGTAATCTAGCCATAAAGTTGGCGAGGTTTTCTTTTACTGGTTTAAAGATGATATAAACAAGATGGTTCTTTTAAGCATAAGGTTGCTCAATAACGTTTAAGTCAAGACTTTATTGTCTGATAACTCTTATTGTGATATTTTTAGCACTTAAGCATCTGCAAAAATTTCAGATTACTAAATGCGTAAACCAGTAGTTTATAGGTAGTTATAGCTTAGAAATTGCACGAAATTGCGTTACAGTGTTAGTACAATATAAAAAGATTAGTAATTAACTCTATCGATACAGGATCGTCCCATACTCCTTTCAAGCAAAAGACGGCAGCCGTCCGAAACGTCACTTTGAAATTTCCACCGAACGTCACTCTGAAATTTCAACCCCGTTTCGTTAAATGTGAATGATTTCACACCCGCGGCGCGTGCTTTCTTCGTTAGAGTGGCTCTCCCTTATCTGTTTGGGGAAGAGAGGAATTTTCTTACAATTCGGACAATGCCAACTTTCACTGTGGTTTTTAAGGGGGAAAGTGAATTTTCCTTATCTTTGATAGAGGAGCTCGGACGATTCCGTATTTTGAGGTCCCTTTATTCCAATGGCCTTGGGAATCAGTGGGTTAATGAGCATGCTGTGACAACAATATTAATGAGCGTGTTGTGACAACATTATTAATGAGCTGCAGGCTGTGTTGTTGGCAAATCCCACATGCTCTGCCTCAACTAGTCAAGTTCTTGCGTCGATGGCTCATGCTTAAGGAGAAGAGCAGCATCTTGGATTTCTTTCACGATAAATCGGAGCACCTAGGTAGTGCTTGAAGAAACTTAGCGTCTCTTTCCTTTTTGAAAATTATAGGTTTCTTTCCAGGAGAAAAGACAAAGGGGACTTTCAGGGGGAGCTTATCCACATTTGGACTTCGTTTGGAGACAACCATGGAATCCCCAGAAGGAAGTTTACATAGAAAAAGTATCGTAATCGTCAAAAAATTCGAACTCGAGATTTTGATGAATCTTCTTGTTATAGACCTCCCTGGGTCGAAAAAACACAATTTTGGATTTATGTCTGTCTGTGTGAATGTCTATGAACACGATAACTTGAACACTATTAAAGCTACAGCGATTAAATTTGGTATGTTATCTTTACACATAATTTGTAGGTTTCTGTCAAATTTTGGAAAAAATCCGTCAAAGGGAAGTCTGTCTGTCCGCGTTCGAGTGAACGCTATAACTCAAAAACTTAAATCTCTAGATGCAAAAAATTTGGTACACCGTTTTATCGCCAGGAATGTAGGTCCGTATCAAATTTTGGTCAAATCCGAAACCGAATTGACCGTCTGTCGGTCTGTATATTCATATAAATCAGAAGACGAAATCTTCTGAAAGAAATGGCTTAGATAAATGAAATTTCGTATGTAGTCTTGATTTGCCTCCTATTATCGTTTAAAAAAAGGCGTAGAAATAGCATGGTCTGTTTTTTCCCCATTCTACGACGCAAAATATGGCCGCACTTCCGCCTTGGGGACAAGTTACCTTAGTGCGTAATAAACGAAACTCGTGAATAATCATTGCATTCTGGGTTTCAGTAGGTTCGAATTGTTTTATCTACGCGTGGAGATATAAGGTTTCCATAATTGCCAAAGCATTGATACAGGACATTTAGGTGCTAAATAAATAAAACATGAAACAAGTGGGTACGTAATGGCTTATTTGTCTCTGATTAAAAAAATCGATATAGTTTAAGCAATCTCATAAAATGAACACGTAGAATAATACAAAAAGATGCGATGCTAATTCTTTTTAACCCAGTCACACTTTAAGGCATATTTTCCTTTCTTAATTCATTAAAATCATACACTTGAATCATTTTCCTCTCTCATATAATGATAAAATTGGGCTCAAGTCATTTGAGAATTATGACACGGAGTTTAGGAACCAAACGAGATAAATAGTATACGGGATTGAGTAGTGACATGCTGTGACAGTCCTGTATATACGGGACGTGTGGCAATCCTAGATAGAGGGAAAATGACACCTTTTTGGGAAATATTCGAAAACGTTTAGGGGAGACCACTCTCGCTGGTTTCATTCGCAAAAAAAGCCAGCTCAGCATTTTGTATGGAGGGAATCTTCTGCGAGGAAAACACTTCAGCAGGAAGAAGGCCAGCAGGCACATAAATTGGTGGTACTGGAGTCAAGGTGAACAAAATTGACATTAAATATTGGAAGAATTACATAAAATCAGCTCAGCATTTTGGATGGAGGGAATCCTCTGGGAGGAAAACACTTTAGCATGAAGAGGGCCAGCAGGCTCATAGATTGGTGGTGCTGGAGTCAAGGTGAACAAAATTGACATTAAATATTGGAAGGATTACATAATGTCAGCTCAGCATTTTGGATGGAGAGAATTGTCTGGGAGGAAAACACTTCAGCTTGAAGAAGGCCATCAGGCACATAGATTGGTGGTACTGGAGTCAAAGTGAACAAAATTGACATTAAATATTGGAAGGATTACATAAAGTCAGCTCAGCATTTTGAATGGAGGGAATCCTCTGGGAGGAAAACACTTCAGCATGAAGAAGGCCATCATGCACATATATGGGTGTTACTGGAGTCGAGATGAACCAAAATAACATTATTTCTTTGCAGAATTACGTAAACTTAATACGTTCAAGTCAAGTTAAACAGGAAAAGTAAAGTTTCACAACTTTTGAATAGTAACAGAGTTTGTTGAATTTTAAAATATATAAAAATATGAAATCTAGAACAATTACAATACCGCAATGGGTTCAGGCCTTGGAGGAAAATTAAAACTAAATTTAGACCTTAAAGTCTTTTCCCTCGACAGAAAAATCTATTCTGGTTTTGACTCTGCATGGATGAACGCCTCTGACGACGTCATCCACCAGATTCTTTTTCCTCCTCGTTGTTTTTTATTATTTTTTGTATTTTTAAATCTTTCACAATTAAATCTTCCCTTATTTCGTATTTATATTTTTATAATAATTACACATTATTTAGCAAATAATTCCAATAAACTATATGACTCGGAAAAATAAATGGATTTTATACAAGTCATCCCTACCGCAGAAGCATTTCGTCGCTAAAGCGCGCGCATTCTGGTGTACTAGTTTTCGAATAATGCTGGTCAAGTATACAGCCAGGATAAAACCTATGACTTTCTTCCTACTATTCATTCCTAGCGTTAATCCGATAGGCCACTGATGGACATAAGCTTTGTTTTGACGCGTTAGGTCTAAAAAGGACGCATGTTAAATACGAAAAGTATAGGAAGAGGAATTTTCAAGGATAACCTCATATGCATTGAACAACTCTTGGAAGATCGAAGGAAACGTAAAATTGAGGGCTCATCGGCACAAAAGTTAAACAAAGAGACTGATACTTTTTATGCTAAGGTTATTATTGATTTGTCTGAAATCTTATGTCAAAAAGAGTTGTCAGAAATTGAACAAATTCAATGCAATCTGATTACAGTCACTGCTTATTTCCTTCTTCACCGTTGGCGAATACAGGATTTGGGTCTTGGGTGGCTGAGGTATAAAAAGTTTTATATCGTCGCGTGATGAACGTCAAATCGTATGGCGTATGTAAACCAAAACACTTTAACATTACAAACTTTACCCACCTGACAATAAGAATCATAAAGAACACTACAATACTTTCGATAATTTAACAAAGAACACAATGAAATTACTAGCAAAAACGTGTTTTCGACCATGTCAACGCTGCAAATACGAGTGGAATGACTACAAAAGTGGGAAAACTTAGGAGCCTGTCAGAAACCAAGAAGAAATGTTTTCCCTTTTTTCTAAAGGGAGATTAAGAAATAACAGCTGCAGTGATTTTAAATAAAATAAGGGATTCTGGTCTAGCTCTGGGGGGGGGCTGCAGCCCTATAGCCACCCTTCTGGATTCGCCACTGTTCTTAACCCATCGGCACACACAAGGGGTTTTTTTGACCCCAGACCTTCTCTTTTGTAAAGAAATTCTAGGAATTTCTAAACACTTCAAGGGGGAGCAGAAGAAAGCGGTGAAACATGGTGTCTCACTTTTTACAAAATTAAAAATTGAGAGTTTCTTTTCTAAAGAAGTGAGAGAATTGCTACATTTCTCTTTTCTGTTTTGAGTGAATTTGTTGCATTTCTCTTTTCTGTTTAGAGTGAATTTGTTACATTTCACTTTTCTGTTTTGAGTGAATTAGGTACATTCCTCTTTTCTATTTTGAGTGAATTTGTTGCATTTCACTTTTCTGTTTTGAGTGAATTTGTTACATTTCTCTGAAATTGGATTTCAGAATGCCGGCAAAGAGCAAAATTTTTTTTCAACTACAGCTTCATTTCAAAAACAACGTCTGCTCAATAAAAGATGCTAACGCTATTTACGAATAAGAAAAATGTGGAAAAATAATTAACATTAGATAGCACTATTTCTAGCCAATGTTTGGTTTTGAGTCACTTCGCTGCATCTCTCAGAAACTGGAGATAATTTTATTTCAAAATGGTGGCAAAGAGCAAAGCAGCAAAACACCAACAAAATAAACAATATTACTCAAAAACTGAAAGTACACACCTTTGGATATCTTTGAAACAAATCTCTCAAACAGAAATATTTTCCCGGAAAAAGGGGAAAAATCGGGCAAAAATGAAAGAATTGATGCTTCAAACACTTTAGTGATCATTTTTCGAAATACAAAAACTGTCAGCATCCATCAAAAATATTTTGCTTGTGATATTTGCACATTCTTTTCCGAAAAACAAGTTGAGTCTGAAAAACGTTCTAAAAATGTCAAGCCGTATTGTAGAGATGAAGGGAACCTATAATGTTCTATTCCTACCGCGAAATGTTCCATTTATCCGGAATTTTTTCGCGGCTTCATCCACACTTCTGCGGTTTACGTATTGGTATTTTTGACAGTTTCCAAAAATGTGAACGTAAAATATCTCTCTGTAACTGAAAATATATTTTTATTTCGTAATTTTACGGCTATATTTCAAAAAACATCTCTGATTTTGAAACCGTGCATTCAAAATTTAATCAAAATTAAATAAAAAGTAACCTTTCATCATTTGAAATATTTTAGGAAAATGATATATAAATAATCGAGTAAAAGGGTTTAATATTATTACTTTACTTCTTATTACTATTACTTTCCTTCTTATTATTATTTTACTTCTAAATATTTAAGCATGAGTTAAAATTATTTATTTAAGAATAAATA
Source organism: Araneus ventricosus (assembly GCA_013235015.1). Lineage (NCBI taxonomy): Eukaryota > Metazoa > Arthropoda > Arachnida > Araneae > Araneidae > Araneus > Araneus ventricosus. The sequence continues at coordinate 22,323 of BGPR01020603.1, read as the reverse complement.
AGTTATTTAATTCTTCATTCTTTATTCTCATTAAGCAACCGCAAAGAGGTTGGCTTCTTTCGAGCGGAGGTGAGGTTCTGAGATTGCTTCGGAGATAAACGCCTTAAGGGAAGGTTATATCAGGGGGTGTGGGATGGCGTAAATGACCACCCAGGCTGGTAGAGTCCAATTCATGTCGTTTCCTGCCAAAAAGTCCTGGTTTTAAAGTACCTAGAAGGAAAGAAGTCGCCTCGGGATTAAAGAGTTATCAAGCAACACCACCTATAACAAATTTTTAGAAATTTCAAAGAGGAAGATTCAAATGAATTTTTCGCAACCAAATACTAATATTTCTAAATTTTTAAATATCTATTATGAACATGAGACCACATTTTCCAACCAGACGTGAAAAAATTTAGAAAAATTCGTTATTGGTGGCGAAAAATTCATTTGAATCTTCCTCTTAGAAATTTCAAAAAATTGTGATAGGTGGTGTTGATTGTTAAACGCCGATTTATCACATTTTACTGTTTTTCATTTTTTGCTTATTTTTATGCATGTTTATTTATTTGTTACGTATATTTGTAGTTATTTATTATCTATGGTTTTAATTATTTATTATGTTTGTGTCCTACATAAGAATTTCTAAAGTTTTTAATAAATTCAAAATATAAAAGTGTTATCTATTATACTAGACCCTTAGGTTAAATAAATATTATATTTGGAAATAAATATTAACAAGTCGCCCTAATATGCGTATGCAAATATTGCAGTAATGAAAATGCCCTTAAGAACATTAAACAAGTTTTCAATATACGTTGTCAAATAGACAATAGATAAATCTTTTCTAAATTGTATCGCAGACTTCGCTTTTTTTAAAGTGTACTTCTTGTTTCTTTCTTTTTTAAAGTTTTATTTACTATTTATTTAATTTTTTATTTTTAATTGTTTGCTTATTTTATGTATGCTTCTTTATTTTCCACGTATATTTGTAATTATTTATTATGCTTGCTGTTTGTATTTTATTGTATTTATATTGGCATTTGCATTTTCTATTGTATTGCTTATAATGTATTACATTATTTATATTGTTTTATATCGTATTACATTATTTATATTGTTTTATATTGTATTACATTATTTATATTGTTTTATATTGTATTACACAATCTTTTATTTTGCATTGTATTGCTTAAATTGTATTACTTTACTTATAGTGTTTTGTATTGTATTACTTTACTTATATTGTTTTGTATTGCATTACCTAATCTCTTATATTGTATTGTATTACTTATATTGTATTACTTTACTTGTATTGTTTTGTATTGTATTACCCAATTTTTTTATTTTGGATTGTACACTTATATTACTTTACTTTACTTATATTGTTTTGTATTGTATTACCCAATTTATTACTTTGTATTGTATTACTTTTATTGTATTACCCAATCTTTTATTTTGTATTGTATTACCCAATTTTTTATTTTGTATTGTACACTTATATTGCTTTACTTTACTTATATTGTTTTGTATTGTATTACCCAATTTATTATTTTGTATTGTACACTTATATTGCTTTACTTTACTTATATTGTTTTGTATTGTATTACCCAATTTATTATTTTGTATTGTATTACTTATATTGTATTACACTACGCATATTTTTTGTATTGTATTACTTATATTGTATTACACTACGCATATTTTTTGTATTGTATTACTTGTATTGTATTACTTTATCTATATTGTTTTGTATTGTATTACCTACTCTTTTATTTTGTATTATATTACTTATATTGCACCATACTTATATTGTTTTCTATTGTATTACCCAATCTTTTATTTTGCACTGTATACTTGTATGGTATTAATCTAATATTTTTATTGAAATTTTTCTTCCCGCCGACACTTGATATGGTTTACAGCCTTTGAGTAAGCAGGGCCGGCCTGGCCAATAAAAAAATGGCAAAAAAGTATAAGATTAAGTGAAAACAGAAATGGTTTTCAAACAAATTCAAAAGCAGGTACTTCCTTATCTTCTGTTGCAAAGACACATTTCATAGATTCGAATTTACTAAGCTCTTTATCCTTAAATATATTCAACAAAGAACAAAACATTTCCTAAAAGTAATCTAGGAAATAAACTCAATAATTATATTATTCTCTAAATCAATTAGTGATCACATTAGTTCATTTCCATGTTTTGATCGTTCTTAACATTTTTCTTGCTTTTATTCTACTGTTTAATGCATCTTAAATTATTTTCACCGTCAATGCTCTTTGAAATGAAGAGTAACTATAGTTACATTCCTTATACATTCTTCCTTAGGAAACATAATTAAATTAAAGAGAATTGAATTTGTAACAATTTCTAATTTACAAAATAAATTTCTCAGGTCGATTGTCATTCTGCATATTGATACATAACCATAAAAGTTTCACGAACAGTTGAAAGTTTAATTTAACTATCTACCAAGTATTACACAAAATAAACATTGTTAAGTTATTCTACTAAAATAAATCGAATCTAGGTTAAATCTCATAATATATTATATTACGCCTAGAAACAAAATCAACTGCCGCAATGTTTATTTATAAAACTCGACAACTAGAAATACGTCTCAGCGATAACATTAATATTCTCCTAAATCAATATTTAAGCAGTGATATCGCGCAAAATTCTTAATAAATATTCTTACTTCCGACCCGGTATAATTTCGAAATCTTTTCTCAATATTGCACTAACTGAACCGAGCGTAATTAATAGCTGAAATGGAGTTCAAATTAAAAGCGACATTATGAGAATCGGTGTTCAAACGAGTTTGAAAATTTATGCATTAGGGATACAATACGATTTCGATACTAGTTAGTACAGAGTTAAATTATTCAAGTTAGGAATTGACGTGATTATCGTTATTATATCATTCGTTTATTCCACGGAAACAAGAATTTTCGAATTTCGAGTTTCAAATAAATCGTTTGTAACCCAGAAGGTATCATTTAATCTAAATAAGTATTGGTATATTGCTAGTTTATTTTGAATTAGTTTCGAATTTCATCGATAAACTATTAGTGCACCCACACTCAACCAAACATTGAAAGCGGATTATATGGTAATATGATAGTTTTCGAAGTAAATTCTTATCCTACTATAATCAATGAAGTTCGTTTTCGAAGTGTAATAATGATTCTGTGTATGTTACATTTCTGAAAAGAGTCTTATTTTAGAAATATGTTTACCTGTATATAGTTTACAGTGATATCAAGGTTTAATTAATTGTTTGTGTGATTAGGATATTTCATTTAATTGAGTATATTGTTTCCACTGTAATAATGAAGAATAATGTACTAAGTAACTACATATTTGCAAGTATAACCTGTCTCTCTCTATATATATTACAGCGTGATCCAGATGTGAGGAATAACTCCATCCAGATGTGTGCAAATAATTTAAAAGAGAAAGATTAAGTTTGAACCGAAAGGAAAGATGCGACGCCGGAGTTTCTGTGCCTCGGATATAACAGTGGTAAACAAAATTAGAGAAAATGATTTTTAATAAATCATCATAAATTTAATGAATCATGAAAAATGATTTTTAATGAATCATCATAAATTTAATGAATCATGAAAAATGATTTNTAATGAATCATCATAAATTTAATGAATCATGAAAAATGATTTTTCATGATAATCGAAAATTCGGGAACCAGATAGTAAATCTTAAAACATGATTTCTTTTCTTTCCATAAGTTTTTCAAAAACTGGTTAATTGAGATTATAAAAATAAATCCGCAAGTACTACTAGCGTTAACATTTTAACAAGCTTTTTATTAGTTATCAAACATTTATATGCATTTTTTGAAACATTAATTAGTTTTGATAAGATGATCCTTTGGTATGTTTCTGATATTCGCTGTTTCCTTTGTTCTTTCCCAATGATTCTTTAAGGGATATCATTCTCAAAAGAATATTTTTTCCCGCTCAACAACGCGAACATTCCGATACTTTTACAGCGCCACTGTTTCATGAACATGCATGGAATATGTTCACATCACTATTGAAGTGTTTAAGATTGGAACTGTGATTTTAATTTTTTCTCTAAGTTATTGAGTTATAAAAGACAACCTCCTAATAACAATATTTTAAAAACCTTCGCATCGTGAAAATCAGCAAAATTCAAATCCAATGCCGACACTGACAAACATTTTCGAAAAATTCGTTGACTTTATCAAAAAAATGAAAACACATTTTGATTGTCTTGTGCCGGCTTGGCTAATATATCAGTTGATATAAGCTAAGTTAATAGCATTCCAAATCATTCAGAAAATACTAATTATTTTAAGATTTAATTATTTTTGGGGCTTTGAGAAACTTTTTTAGACGAAAGTAAAGCTTCTTGCAGAAAAATATCCCAAATAATTTGAATCCATATTGAATGTAGTCTATAACCCTTGAAAAAGTGGATTAGAAAGGATTCCTTGTTTATTTAATTCTATTCTCTCAGAATATATTTCTTGGCTTTTTACTTTCTTCCAATAGCTTTTTACTTCCTTTGATTTTGTAAGCAGAGGCATATTGCTTGCTACTTAAAACATTGTTTAAATTTCATAGCGCATTTTTAAATTTGTTTGAGTTCCTAATTTAATTTTAATATTATCTTTACGCTCAATTGTTTTAAAACATTTTTTTATCGCAGACCTATGCAATCAATGTTCTACTGCAAATAAACTGTCGCGTGATTTGGCGTCCTTAACACTGAAACATAATTTGTAGCATATTCATACTATTCCTATATTAAAACCCTTAGTAAAAATATCTATGCTTAAAAAATACTCTTCAATTTCCCCTTTTAAGGATAAAATTTTATTTAGTTGAAATATATTTTAACTCAGTAACTTTTTATAAACTGCGAAAACAGTTTCCTAATCTTCACCGGAGGCTGCTCCAGACGAAACCTCATATTTAATTAAAAGGTCAAGCATTTTATTTTTGCAGCTATGATTCAAAACCCGAAGGCCGTCCTATTTTGAATGCCAGTCAGAACATCCCCTAGCAACGACGGCCAAAACATCCCTGGGGGAAAAAGGGAATAATTCTCCAAAAGACCTACTTAGCGTTTGGCCAAGCCTGATTTCTCTGCCCGTAGAATAATACTCTGTTCCTGTACAGAATGTTTCTGGCAGTAAGAAATTAGTATTTATTTTCTACTCGGTAGATTATCGTTTGTGATAAGTGAAAAATCATGTTAGTTCGTATGAAACAGCTTCATAGTTGGGGCATTCGTTTTGGAACTTATATTGAGGTTGTTTTGGAGATGGGTGGATACAACAGTATTTCGTCACTATCAGGCAACACCATTTGTTTAAATTTTCACAATTTTGCAAGAGGAAGAAAACACTGAATTTTTCGCAACCAATAAGTGCAATTTGTTATTTTTAAACACTTTACTATGTTCTAAATGTTTCATGTTTGTATGTATGTATGTAAGGTTGGAATTTTGTGATCGATTTTTCACTCACTTCTTAATGCACTAGACTTCTGAAATTTTGAATATTTATTGGGTCAATGGGATGGGGTTTTGAATATTAATTGGGACAATGTAATATTTTAATAATTTTAGAGATCTCAATTATCAATTTTTAAAAAAACCACAAAATTACGTTTGCACTCTGTAGATTCCCGTGGCGCCATCTATAGTACTTTTGAGAACTAAAATATTTTTTTCTTTTTAATGCAATGGTAAAAGCGCTTTTTAAAAGTTTTTTTCAATATTTACTTTATTTCACATCTACTATGAACCTTAGACTGCATGTTCGTACCAGATGTTAAAAAAGTCAGACATATTCGTTATTGGTTAAGAAAAATTCAGGTTTTATCTTCTTAACTGGATAAAGGGACAGATCAGAAGAAAAAACACAGGAAGAAAATATGTTCAAATTAATAAATACAAATGTAGAAGCTTGCCAGTTATTGAAAATTTCATTATTCTAATAAATTGATTCAATATTTTTCTTTTTTTGTTCAATCATTACTTTAAAATTAATACAATAATTTTTCATAAATAATACATTTCAGTAAACCATCATAGTTACACTTAATGCATAATTTATAACCCTCTTCTGACAGTGGAACACTACATGAACTTTTGTGTAGCTCGTTCTCTCACTTTTTGAACTTTCTCGTTTCTGACTAACGTGACTGGTGAAGTTTCCCTATTAGCACAAGATGCTCTACAATATTGCTACGGTATCTTCACGATATTATGCGGCATTTAGAGTATCGAATGACATTATGAAGATATCGTGCAATATCTTCTGATAGACCAAGACCAAAGGAAAATCGCCCCGCCCTGCCTAAGCATCCAGGTAAGCAACTGAAAGACCGGTCGCTGTAACAGATAGCCAGGCACTGTGGTTCCTGTGGTCCCCCCATTACGAGCGGCTCATGCAGGAACCCCCCGTTTTACCGGGGTACGACCCGTCTTCGGAAGAGAGCCCAAAGAGCCACACCACCATTATTGTGCCATCGGGTTGACGAGAGCCTGCTTACTTATACGGCAGCCACTCCTCCGCGAACTCACGGTGTACCCCCGGTGGGGAATATCTTGTGATAATAGGGTTACCACAACTTCCAATAAGAATATGCTTTGCCATAAATTTAAGAGATGCTAAGGGTTTGAAGGATATTTATTCCAGCGCAATGGAGCATTTCCGCATTTCCATTGATATGCCAGAGCTAAATTTAGAATCCTAATAAAGAGGATGGTTTGGATGAAGAGGTAACACTGAACCTTCAGCCTAAACAAGCAATAAGCGGATACCTTTTTGATTCATTGAACATATCCATTGAAAAAAGAATTCCCTAAATACCAATTCTCATTGTTAGCACCGTTTGCAATTCTACTCCTCTATTTATCAACAAGGCCTAGACAATAACAGTCAACACTTGGAACATTTCCGAAATCAGCCCGAATTACACATTTGCATGGATTAATTCAAAAATGGAACATTAGTATGTCTTATTAATTGTTTTCGTAACAGTTTTTCAAAAACTGAATACATATTTTGTGTCTCTCTATTTTCTAATTAAATAAAATTGCTCCTTAAGAGCTAGTCTTGAACATCATAATGGGGGGAATAATAATAGCAAACAGAAAAAGTGCGAAGGTGTCAATGGCGAACTAAGATAGAATCTTTTATTAATTTACTGCATTTAAAAATTCTTGAAATGGGACTTTCGATGATTAGCTACGAGCCATCTCTCAGTTTATTAAAACAAAAAGAGGCCAATTATCAAATCGGAATTAATTCCATCATGAAACTGTCGTGATGGGAAAAAGATTTACTTCTAATACACTTCAAAATCTTCCATTTTATAAAGCAATACTAATTATCAAATGCTTTGGATAAGAAGATTAAACTGATGAGAGTTTCCTCACTATCCCTGTCTTTTTAAAATCTTAACAAAAAAGAAAAAAAAAGACTTTCGATGATTAGTTACGAGCAATCTGTCAGTTTATCAAAACAAAAAAGAGGCCAATTATCAAATCGGAACTAATTCCATCATGGAACAGCCATGATGGCAACAAGATTTGCTTCAAAAACACTTCAAAATCTGCCAATTTATAAAGCACTACTAATTATCAAAATGCTTCGGATAAGAAGATTAAACTGATGAGAGTTTCATCACTAACCAGTCTTTTTAAAATCTTAACAAAAAAAGAAACCGGTATTATTTTTCAGATCGATTTCTTCTTTTTTATGATGTGCTGCTTAATATTTGAAATGAGCTCACCTTACTTATCGCCTGTCACCCCTTTCCTTAGTGAAATCGTCAAAAAGTGATAGTCTTTGCGTTTTGAAACGATATGTAAGTAATTAATTATGTAAAGATTACAATTAGTAAACAGATATTGTAAGCCTAAGCAATTTCTGATCTATTAAAATCGTAATTGCATTCATAAAAATGAATGTGATGGTTCTGAATTTATTTTGATTTATAAGTATTTTTTGTAGGATAGTTCAGATTAAAGAACTTAGTTGCCATTTCAGCTAAATTTATATTTTTTCTAAACCTAGGAAAAGGAATATCATTATCTATACTTAGAAAAGGCAATGTTTGTGTGTGTGTGTGTGTGTTTCTCCGCGATGTCCAGACGATCTATCGCACTTACAGCCATGAAATTTGGCACACAGGTGGTCGTAATGGTGATTGAATGCACCTCGAAGCTGGAATTTTAAAATTTAATCTAGAAAGTTTTTTATTTAATGTTTTGTGTTGTTTTGAGTCATTTTCGGCACATTTACGGCTGTAGTATCTTTTCCAATGATAGTTGAAAAACAATCGATGCACCATTGGATTGAACAAACAATTTTCATTCTAATGAAATTTGTTTTGAGCTTCAAACATAATTTACTCAATTTTGAGAATTTTTTAAAAAATAGTCAGTTTTGCCGTTAAAATATTGTTTTCGTATTTAAATTTACTGCATTCCCCGTTCTAATACAGTTATCTCTTTCATTTTTTTTGAGGTAATGAATGAAATACTCCCTCCTGATTTAAAACAATAATGGTTAAAATATATTTTATGGTTGAATATTAATTAATCTTTTTCTGAAGTATTAAAATATTTTCTTTCCGTTTTTCCCTCCTTGATTCTTCGTAACCAAGGCCACAGTGTTCTATTCCCAGCATGCATTTCGCCGAAACCACGTGCCTTCATTATCCCTTTGCTTTCAGAAAGATTTTGAAGTACGATCGTACTGTCTGTCGTTGCACCGACAGATCATAGTTTTAATTTGTGTGTTTTTATACTTTTTGATAGTCGATGTAAAGGCTGATATCTTTAGTTTCAGAAGACGTATTCATCTTGCGTGTACTTCCGCTGATACTGCAGAAAAATGAAATATGACCTCAAGGAGCTATTTAGACAATGCAGCTTCAATGTTTAAACCTGAAACTGAAGATTGTAAGTTTTCTTTAAAAAAATTTGAAATTCAGGATGTCACGGGCAACGCCGTCAGGGTACTGCTAGTACTTAATGATAAGCATTTACATTATATACTTAAGATTAAGATTTAGATCTAAATCTATAGTTAGATCTATTGAATGGAAACTATAGAAATTAATTTTTAGCCAAAACTCAGAACGACTTCTTCACGATTTATTTAAATATATCTTTTCTTTCGTCATCTATGATCATATATACATAATACGACAAATAATAAATTCCATCGCATTTCTATTTCACTATCAAGAAATGACAATTATCTTTTAAAGAGTTGAGCTTGAAATTAAATGCTTATTACTTGAACTTAACTTATGCAATCTCTTCGTATCTCATTAATAAAATATATGAAGAATCAGAAATAAAATTTGATAAATCTCAAGATATTTTCATGAAAAATACTCAATTAGGAAATTTAAAAAACCTAATAACTAAGGAACATTCAATAGCCTCATAAAATTACATTCTAATTTAGCCGTGGGCATTTTGGATCGAAGATAATAAATAGCACTCTTAACAAAAACTGTACTGACTAAAATAAAAAAGAAAGGTTTTAATAGAATCTGCATTAAGGGAATAAATGTGAAAAGTTGAAAATTTAAAAAAAGTATCATGATAAATAAAGAAATCTTTCAGAGGGCTTACCTTAAGAGAGGTTTTCAGGCATGTGATAAATTTTGCGAAGCTTGTTGCTCTCAGTAATTAATTGCTGCTACCTTTTCAGCCGAAGAATTCTGTCAATAATTTATTTCTTAAGTTCTGTGTGAGTTGCGCTGCGTTTCCAGCGTCTTAGAAGGTTTCAGAGATCCGCGAAAAGTACCGCTGAAATTCAAAAAAGGAATTAATTAGGCTTTGTTGGTGAAAGGGGAAATATCCACTTTTAATTTTTTTTCAGATAAGCGAAACACTAAAGATTTTAAACAAGATTAATTTGAGCAGTTTACCGAGATGTTATTTGATATTTCGGGAAAATAATGATTGGATACATGTGTTATCGTTACTTATTAGGGATTATTTTTGCTCATATCAGATGTATGTAGGCGAAATACTTATTACTTACATTTTAAATTAATGTGTGAATGTTTTAGATGTGAAATAGATTCATGTTATCGCATGTGAAAAGGTAGAAATTAATAATGTTCAAAGTTAACCCTTAAAATCCCGATTTTTTAAATTTTGTTTTTAAAATGTGTTTTTACTTTCATTTCTTGAATAAAACATTGAAAAATACTTTAAAAAATCTTATTTTGTTCTAATTGTGGTTTATGGCTGAAAAACAGTTTGTTACCAACTGACAACACTGGGCTTTAGTTGAGAAAAAATTTCCTTGATTAAATTCCAAATTATGTCAAAAGCAGATGAATTTTAATAAATAATAATACGGCTAAGGAATTTCCTTCAATACTGCAGGACAAAATATGATATTCTCAAGCTTGTAAACAAAGCAAAAAGGATGCAAATTCTAGTGAAAGACATTAATTTACTTTTATTTTTTATCAGCACTCAGGCTTCTATCTGTAAGTTGTTAATTGATTTAATAAAAATTTCAGTATGTATCGCATTGGCAACAACAGACATTAGAGTTTCTGTCTTATTATCAAGATTTTAGAAGACAAAACCGTTTAAAACAAATTTTGCATACTTATTATTTAAGATACCTACCAACTTTCAAAGTGAAAAAGTTAATTAAACAGTCAGTTAATTAGAAATTAACCGAAACCGTTTTGCCGCAATAATTTCGGCGAAATTTGTTCCACAAAAAATATTTTTCTACCACTTAAAGTTCAAAATTTAACCTTTTCAATGATACTAATTTTATATCTGTAAAATGTTTTCTTCAATTTTTATTAATTTTTTAAAATTTAAAAGATAATTGATTACCTGCAGACGATTTTGAAATAATGCAAATTTATAGCTACTCCGTTGCTAAGCAACTGTTAGACTTTGAAATAATTTATATTTTTTCTGAAATTTGTGCTTATTTTTATAAATATATTTTATATGAGACGAGAAAGATCATTATCAACTTTTAAAAGATCTAATCTTATTAAAATATCAGTTAATTGGAAATTAAGGAAGGTATGGTATTTTCCGTGATATTTTTCGAAAATATGTATTTTGTCACAAAAAACTATTTTTACGCATATTTAAAGTTAAAAAAATTATCTTTTTCTGACACAAATTTTATTTCCGTTCATTGTGTTGCCCTCATTTTAAAAAAATTTCAAAAATTAAATTCTGTATAAAATTTACAATATATAACATCTTTTTTTATTGGTGAAGAACAAGATTACATAAGAAGAACTGTTACTATCTCATATTAGAAGAATTCTGGATGAAGACTAATTTTATTATTTTTTTACTCATACTTATTTCAACGCTTGTTCTAAATTAAAAATTTACTATGTAATTAATTTTTCCAATACATCCATTAAATTCTTTCTTATACTGCAAGATTTATAAACAAAATTTGATGTACCTATGCAATAAATTTCAAGAACTTATGGTGAAAATTAGCTATCGGCTGTTTTTAAAATTCGTCTGGTTCAATTGATATACTCATTTTAATTTTAAAATGTTTCAGAATCAAAAGAATTTTGGGAATTTTAATTTTCTATACAAAGATAGTTTTGAACATCAAAAATATTAGACATGAAAGCAATTTTAATCCCGAGCAACCCCGGGCATAACAGATACCTTATAATAATTTTTGAAATTTGTGAACAATTTCAAATATTGGCACTAAGATTCCTTTAGAAAGTATTTGCATAGTAAAATAACAGTACTAATGATAATATATTATTTTTACTAAAATATGTATAGGGGTTGATTTCAAGGAAATATAACTTATTTCATCAAATGGAATTTAAGCAATAAAATAAACCGAAAACTTAGACGAAACTCAGACTGAGATTAGCATATATAAAAGGATGAAGCAACAAAAAATGTTTATAATATTTGCTCAAGTTCATATCTTCTGTTGCAAAAGAGATAAAAATATTTTAAAATACCTAGACATTGTATTATATTTAATCAGATGAAAATAAAGTTATGCATATTTTCGAAGAAATATGCTCGACGTAGGCGAAATGATGTGCTTGAAATAAACTTTATATTTTGTAAAATAATGCATCCATATTTTTCACGTTTTATGTACATTAGGTTTATAAAGTGGAAAATTTGAGAATATAAGAATTCAATGCTAACTCTGGAGACAATTGTTTTATTTCATATTTCTCTTCTAGTATGAAATATGAAGTACAGGAAAAAATCATTTCTCTTACAAAGCATCATTGCCTTTAACACACTTATGGATGGCTATTGCTTACGAGTACGATATTTTTGACAGTAAAATCATGCAAAACAATACAACCATTTGAAATGTTATTAATTTTTTTTCTCTGGTATTCCTTTTTATTGCTATCTTCTTATTATTACTATCTTCTCCTTTCTATTGCTATTCTTCTATTTCTCCGGCATTGCTTTATAAATTTTGACATACATAATATAATATTAAATTATATATTTTTCTAAACTACGCTTTAAGCCTTTTTATAATTATTTTTCGAAAACACAAAAACTTCCCTGTCTGGAGATTGAAATACACCTGCTTATCTCTATTAAATTCAAGAATTCTAGACATTCTATTCTTCTCTTCTCTGTTCCGTGATATTACCGTAGGATGACCCAATTTTGGCCTCTAAAATTCTTGAGAATAAGACTAAAGCTCTAATGCCTCTAGCTAATCAGCTGTTTAGCTTTGTACTCTTGAGAATACCAAAGTTTATTGTAGAATCTTGAAGAAAATTTCTGGTCTGTATTATTAGTTCTTAAAACTCATCTGTGTTTGATATTATCGAATTTTATGAAGGAGAGATTTTTCTCGATTAATGGCCAGTCTTATCGATGGGCTCAAACTGTTTTCAGCCATAAACCATACTTAAAACAAAATGGGATTTTTTAAAATATTTTTCCATACTTCAATCAAGAAATGAAAGTCAAAAAATCAATTTTTAAAAAATCGGGCCTTTAAGGATTTAAATGGGTAACCTTCTCTGTCTGTAGTACGTGTCGCAGCGAGAGAAGTGGAATGGGAGCATAATGTGATTTCTCCGTCCCTCGGTGATTTAGGGTAGGCAAGGATGAATGGAGCATGGGGCATAGTTATCTTTTTTCGTGTCCCACTTTATATTTTATTTTACAAATTGACATAAACGCAGTAATATTTCGTGTCCACGGCGCCCCTTAATTGTAGCACCCGGGGCATCTTTATCCGCTTGCCCCCCCCCCTGTTGCTACGTCACTGGTGTTGTTAGAGTGAAATACCATAGTTTATTGTAGAATTTTGAAGAAAATTCCTTGTTCGTATTATTAGTTCTTAAAAATCATCTGTGTTTGATATTATAGAATTGTGTCAAGGTGATCTTTTTCAATTAAAGGTTAGTCTTATCGATGGGTTCAAACTGTTTTTTAGCCATAAACCATACTTCAAAAAAAAGGATTTTTTAAAGTATTTTCCCCATGTTTAAATCAAGAAATGAAAGTCAAGAAACATTTTAAAATCAATTTTTAAAAAATCGGGCCTTTAAGGATTTAAATGGGTAACCTTCTCTGTCTGTAGTACGTGTCGCAGCGAGAGAAGTGGAATGGGGGCATAATGTGATTTCTCCGTCCCTCAGTGATTTAGGGTAGGCAAGGATGATTGGAGGATAGGGCATAGTTATATTTTTTCGTGTCCCTCTTTATATTTTATTTTACAAATTGACATAAGCACACAAATATTTTGTGTTGCTCCTTAATTGTGGCACCCGGATCACCTTTACCCGCTTGCCCCCTTGTTGCTACGTCACTGGTATTGTTAGAGTGAAAGTTTGTAACATATTGTTCAGTAAATTCTTCGAAAATATCTTTTTCATATGAGACCATAAAAGTCATTTTCATATAAGGCAAGCAAACACCTGTTTTGCCAAAGACGAGAATCTTGCAAAATTTAGTTTTATATTTCTATGCTGCATTTTTTTAATAAAAGTAACTTATGATATGCTATCACATTACAGTTCGTTTTAGGAAAATTGGTTGTGTGTTCCTTTATTTATTTATTTCAAATACATTCATGCTAAAATATGGATCTGAATCTGATATAGAAAATGTATTTATTAATATATTATCGAAAGGTTTACAATTGCTTTTAAACCTAGCTTTGAGATTCTGAACAGTCAAAAACCGAAAGAATTCTTCCATCGAATAAGTAAAGTATAATAATATTCTACCTCTTCTAATAGTTGCTTAGTTATCGAATAATTGAAAAAACTTTCAAAATCTTTAATAAGGTTTCAAAATACATTAATTTTTCTATTTTGCATAATGAAAATTTCCTTAATGGAAATCCTATAATACTTAAAATTCATTCGTCAGTAATTATTTATACGATTGTAACATTTCCTTGCAAACTTTGAACTAAATATTAAAATAAAATGAAATCGATACAAAAGCATCCACACCAGATACATTTCGGAGATATTTCATCTTAGAAAGGATACGCACTTTCCAAAAAGTTCACTCGCACCCAATAATTTATCACAGCTTTCCGAATTCCTGTTTGTGTAGATAGATTTACACCATCCCATATTAAAATTTATCCACTCGCGAATCTTCCACAGAGTTTTAATTGCTTTAAAAATTCATTCTAATGAATCACGACCTTAAATTATTCACAGGAGTGAACGGACTCGTTAGAACAAACAGTCGAGAAGACCACCGAAGCGTCGTGTGCGAATCCCAAAGGCGTTGGATCGAGCGCAGAGTCAATCGAAAATGCGATCCTATGCATCATTATGCATTAATGCATCCTTTTAGAGCAATCGATCAAAAGTCCATATTTTCCTATCGGGGTGGACTTATCGATTGGAGAAATAAAACTTCCCTGTGGGCGTTCAGTTACTACTCAGTTTTTCAGGCAAAACTTTGTAAATGATGTTGGGGTGGCTCAATTACTTCCCGGTCTCATTAATGTTATGGGGAGGGGCTCAGATTTCACAAATCTCATGAATGATGCATTTTTCTCTGGGGAGGGGAGACGAGTTGAGATGATTGGCTTCTGTCTGAACTTGACCGTTTATCTTTCCGGATTTAGAAATTTTGTTTCCCTGTGAACAGCTTTCAAGAGTATGAAGATGACACAACTTATAAACCCGGTTGGTATTATTTGCATATAAAGTAGTTTAAGTTGTTACAAGGACAATATACAGCAAATAGATTGCATGAAGATGTTCTGTATAGGAGAAAAGTTGAAAGAAAAGTGGATGCCTCAAAAATTTGTCTAGGAAGGAATGCATTTTCATTTTATGATCCTTCATGCAAGAAATGGCCTAAGTTTCAGCTTTTCTTTCAAAAACAGTCGAGCGAAAATTAGATATAAAAGGTCGAATAAACAAAATCAATCAATTATTTTCCTTAACGTTTTCTAAATGGAATTAGCAGCGCTAACGGTTATACTATAAATCATTTTATTAACATATTTTACAGAAGATTATTATCTGAGAAGATAGACAAAGTGGCGCAAAGCCCTTGTCATTTTATTTCAGGAGGAACGCAAAATATATCCAAGTGATCTAGAATTCGGTTGGAAATTGTTGCCAACAGTTTTCTAATTAGAATTAGGAGCGCCAGTGGTTATACTATAAATCGTTTTCTTAATATATTTTAAAGAAGAATATTGTCTAAGAAGATAGACAAAATGATCCAAAGCCATTGTCATCTTATTTCAGGAGGAATGCAAAATATATCCAAGTGATCTGGAATTCGGTTGAAAATTGTTGCCAACAGTTTTCTAATTAGAATTACTAGCGCCAATGTTTTTACTATAAATCGTTTTATTAACATATTTTACAGAAGATATGTTATCTAAGAAGATAGACAAAATGGCGCAAAGCCATTGTCATCTGATTTCAAGGAGGAACGCAAAACATATCTGAGTATTTTGAGAGTTTGCCCGCTCCTTACGAAGGGGGTAGTTGCGAGAATTACTTGTTATTTCTTGTCAAAATTTGCTTCACCTAAAAAAAAATCGGAATTTTCAGCTCCTTGAGATTGTATATTATCTTATAAACATCTATATTTTAATGATACGATTTGATCGAATTTTAGTTTTAAAAAATATTTTTTCACCGACGAGCTTTAATCAATTGTGCAATGGCAGTATTGGTTAGGTTAAATCATATAAAGAAGATCAAAGAAGTGTTTCAACAAAAGTGTTAATTTTAAAATCCAAAAAATGTCTTTTAGTATATTCATACATTTTATCGAAGAATAAAAGAGTTGATTTAGTATTAAATAAAAGGATGCATTTTTATTTGCTTTTAAAAGCAATTTAAGGTAGAAATTCTAACAGAAATTTTTTCATTTATTTATATTCAAACTCTCAATTAACTTTTTCAAAACTCTTCCTATATGATAAGATCTATTAGCTTTACAATTTGTATCCCAATGGAAACATTTATTTCTCATAGTTTTGAAAAAAATTTCAGTAACAGAATGATAAATGGCTACCACTTTCTTCTGTTGCCATATGGCAAAAGTGTAAATATTTCTCAAGCTATCTGAACTCGGTTTAAAACCTGTGAAGATACATTAGTCTCGGAAACTTATAATCAATTCAGTAATCGACAATATGTAATAGAAAGGAAACATCTGCGAAGAATTTTAAACTTCTGTAGATATGGAAAGGCTTTTACGGTGATGTAGAACAATACTCTCTTTTTCTTTTCCGAAGTATTACATAAAATGCTTTTTCATATAAAATCCAAAGCATTATTTCTCCCATTTTTGAAATTATACATTGCATTATTTATTGGAACTGCCTACATATATTTGCTCTTTAAAGCCAGTCGTCTCCATATTTTTAAGCCTGGAGCTACTTTCGATTTTTATTCATTTCAATGCTTTATGCAACGACACACATTTTAAAAGCGATATAATTTTGTTTCCTGTCTAAATTTCTACAAACTTCACTATTACCTAATATCTTCATTTGCAGCTTTTATGAGTTTCTGCAAATTTTAAAAGAACGTATTTTTTTCCTTTAGTTATAGCTATTTAATGCAGAATTACTCAAACGATGAAAAAAAGTTTTATCATGGAGAAACTTCAAATTAATCTCTGTACCAGTTTCGTTCCAGAAATATATTTTCCAAAGGAAAAATTCTGCTTAACATAAACTTTTATCAGAACTGAAATTAATGAACCATGAATATCGTTCTTATAGAAACAATGAAAACGTAGTTTTCTGCTGAAGGAAAAATGCGATTAATTTTGTCTGAAAACATCCAAACTTTTCCATTGTGTCTTTAGAGATAAGGTAGCTCGTTTTACCAAAAGTCTCTTAGCTAATTACTTTGAAATCTAGAATTAAAACTAATATTTTGCAGCCACGTTTTTCATTCATTGCTTATCACGCATTTATATTTATTTTCAGACTTTTTAATTCTTTAAATACAGGAAATGTAAATAATGAAAGTGTGAGGAACGAAGTTCTAAGTTATTACAACCAGGAATGGCTTTAGATTCCACCCGATGGGGGGGGGCAGGGTCTCCTCGAAATAGAGGGGTACGACCTGCTGGCCAAGGGGAGGGGCGTAGTGATGACCCTCTCAAATTTTCGCCAGATCTTCATTTTTCTACTATTTAAATAGCCCGAAACGTGAGCGGAGTACAAAAGTTTGCCCCGATGAGGGGGGTCACAGCATCCCCTATAGCTGGGCTCTGGGCTCCCCACTGGCGCCACTCCTGATTGCAACATAACCTAAAATTTCATAATAACAATCATTACATAATTTTATTTAATTCTTTCTTTTATATAAAGATATTTTGTACTCGACTTTTTATTCCCTTCTTGATATATAGAAATCTGCGATTTTGTACAGGAGAGTATTCCCGATGACAATATAATATTTTAATATTCTCCGAGTAAAAAAATTTTTTTTCCTACTGAAAACCTTTTTAATCCTACAAATCATCTGTTAAATATCTATAAGATTTTTGAAGATCTAGGCATCAGCAAACGTTCTTCTTACACTGTTTTGACTGATAGGAGACGCATTATTTTGCAGGGACATAGCATTGCAGAAAAATTTGTGCTTAATCTCTTACATGATGAGCAATACACGTATAGTATCACAGCTAGTCAGGAGCTGTGGATGAACAACATGTTTGAACTCTCCAGATTTAAGAATTTGAAGTATAATTTGTTCGTATATAAAATTGAAACCAACCTCGAAAATTCGAGGATTTGAAACAATAGAAGAGAGAGAGAGAGAATAAAATACTTCAATAGATGTAATAGCGGTTCCAAAAATGGCAAAAGTTATTCTAGGGGTTCCTTAGTAAAATAAAAGGATTCGGGAGAAAAAGTACACAGAAGAACTTTAATCGAATCGAAATTTAAAATAATAACTCAACAACCCAGTTGCATTAATTATAACATGCGAAGAGTGTATAGTTTCGGAGGGCAAGTCCACTGAACGCTATTACTTTAAGTACTGCAAAGGTTTTGACGTAAACTTACGTCCCTCCATAGTGATCTAATGGGGTGTCGGGAAAGGAAAACATTATGACACTTTTAAGTAAAGTTAAACGCTTTTAGCTCCGCAACCAAATAACATAGAGAGTTGATTTTAGTTTCATTTAATAGAGAAAGGTGAACATTGAAGATTGCAGAAAAAATTTTAGAACCTTGAATTAATGTTTAGTCACAGTTGAGGTGCAAAATTGGTGAAAATCACGAAGAATTTTGCATCGATAGAGTCACAGTCACACTAGACTAATAGTCACTAGAGACTAGAGAGTTAATAGTCACATACAGCTACTTCAGTCACAGTTGAGTAAGGTAAGTAAGTCTACGCCCCTCATTCCCAGCGGCCGTTAGAAACTAGATTGATCCAGAGGAGTGTTGTGTATGCGAACCTGGTGCACACTAAATCTAAAGTCAAGTGTCAAACGATGTCTATCTAGTAAGAATTTTTCATAGATAGAGTCACAGTCACTAAAGGCTAGAGAGTTAATATTCACATACAGCTACTTCAGTCACACTTGAGTAAGGTATAAAAGTCTACGCCCCTCAATCCCAGCGGCCGTTAGAAACTAGGTTGATGCAGAGGAGTGTTGTGTATGCGGATATGGTTCACGTTAAATCTGAAGTCAAGTGTCAAACGATGTCTATCTGGTAAGAAGTTTTCATAAATAGAGTCACAGACACTCTAGACTAATAGTCACTAAAGACTAGAGAGTTAATAGTCATATACAGCTACTTCAGTCACACTTGAGTAAGGTAAGTAAGTCTATGACCCTCAATCCCAGTGGCCGTAAGAAACTAGATTGATCCAGAAGAGTGTTGTGTATGCGGATCTGGTGCACGTTAAATCTGAAGTCAAGTGTCAAACGTCGTCTATCTGGTACGAATTTTGCATAGATAGAGTCACAGTCACTAAAGGCTAGAGAGTTAATATTCACATACAGCTACTTTCACGCACTTCCAGGTAAAGGTAAAATTCTGCCCCTCAATCCCAGCGGTTAGAAACTAGGTTGATCCAGAGGAGTGTTGTAGACCTGTGCACTAAATCTCAAGTCAAGTGTCAAACGATGTCTATCTGGTAAGAATTTTTCATAGATAGAGTCACAGTCACTAAAAGGCTAGAGAGTTAATTTCAACTATTCTTTCACATATGGGTAAGTAAAATGTCTGCCCCTCAATCCCAGCGGCAGAAACTAGGTTGATCCGGAGGAGTGTTGTGGCAGACCCGTTCTCTAAGTCAAGTGTCAAGTGTCTCTCTGGTAAAAATTTTCCATGAATAGAGTCACAGTCACTAAAGGCTAGAGTTAATATTTACATTAAGTCTCGCCCCTCAATCCCAGCGGCCGTTAGAAACTAGGTTGATCAGAGGAGTGTTGTGATGCAGACCTGGTGACACTAAATCTGATCGAGTGTCAAACGATGTCATCTGGTAGAATATTTTGATAGAGTCACAGTCACTAAAGGCTAGAGGATTATATTCATTAAGTCTCGCCTCTCTCCCAGCGGCCTTAGAACTAGGTTGATCCCAGGGTATTGTGATGGCCTGGTGCAACACTAAATCTAAAGTCAAGTGTCAAAGATCATGTCTATCTGGTAAAATTTCATAGATGGAGTCACGTCACTTAAAGCTAGAGGTTAATATTTACATTAAGTCTACGCCCCTAATCCCAGCGGCCGTTAGAAACTAGTTGATCCAGAGGGTGTTGTGTATGCAGACCGTTGCGCACTAATCTAAAGTCAAGTGTCAAACGATGTCTATCTAGGTAAGAGTTTTTCATAATGAGTCACAGTCACTAAAGGCTAGAGGTTAATGATTCACATACCTACTTCAGTCACACTTGACTAAGGTAATAAGTCTACGCCCTCAATCCAGCGACCGTTAGAAACTAGGTTGATCCAGAGGGTGTTGTGTATGCAACCTGGTGCACACTAAATCAAGTCAAGAAGTGTCAGGCATGTCTATCTGTGTAAGAATTTTTCATAGATGAGTCACGTCCAAAGGCTAGAGAGTTAATGTTCCGCACATCAGCTACTTCAGTCACGCGTGGTAAGTAGAGCAAATTCTACGCCCCTCAATCAGCGGCCGTTAGAACTAGGTTGATCCAGAGGTGTGTGGCTGCAACCTGTGGTGACACTGATCTAAGTCAAGTGTCCAGGCTTGATGTCTATCTGGTAAGAATTCTTCATAGATAGAGTCACAGTCACTAAAGGCTAAAGAGTTAATATTCACATACAGCTACTTCAGTCACACTTGAGTAAGGTAAGTAAGTCTACGCCCCTCAATCCCAGCGGCCGTAAGAAACTAGATTGATCCAGAGGAGTGTTGTGTATGCGGATCTGGTTCACGTTAAATCTGAAGTCAAGTGTCAAACGTCGTCTATCTGGTACGAATTTTGCATAGATAGAGTCACAGTCACTAAAGGCTAAAGAGTTAATATTCACATACAGCTACTTCAGTCACACTTGAGTAAGGAAAGTAAATCTACGCCCTTCAATTCCAGCGGCCGTTAGAAACTAGATTGATCCATAGGTGTGTTGTGTATGCGGACTTGGTGCACGTTAAATCTGAAGTCAAGTGTCAAACGTCGTCTATCTGGTATAACACGGGAGCAGTGGCGGCTCTTGTTGTGCAATCTTGGGGGGTGATGTAACTTTTAATCCTTCATTGCTCATGATGCATATTTATACCACTTACATTTCTGTCTTTTTTCATTAACTTTGAGTAGCTTCATATTTAATGAATAAATTATAATTTTTTTTCTCTTCTAATAGTTAAGTATTTTTTAAAAATAATTTTAATAAAAAATTTAAACTCGAAATTTGTTAAATTGAAATTTTGAAAGCTCTTGTGTCGCAGAAACGTTTTTATAGTTATTTCATCACCACTTATAACCAAAAATTATAGAAAAAATCCTTTTGATTGCAAGAAGATTCATTCAAATTTCATTACTATAAAAACATTTTCAATTAAATTTTTGTTTATCATTAATTTTTCTTCATGTTCTTACTTATTTTTAAAGTTTTAGGTCGTGAAAAAAATTTCTGCTGTATTAAAATGTTTGAAACTCTGTTTCTAGCTCAACTGATGGTGCCGAATTCGACAGTTCCCCTTCAGCTTAAAAACGTAGTAGGGAAAGCCTTCTTTCTGTTAATACGCATACGCGCAGGGCGGAATTTCGTGCTGGAACGATCATCAGTCCTCCTTACCTTTAAGTTACTTTCTCCTTTGCACATCCTCTTCGGGTAAGGAAAAGTAAAGATAAGGAACTTCGTTTTCTACCTCAGTTTCTCCTAGAGGCTTATTTGAAGATCGAAATCGTTTAATGCAAAACTGTGTTAGATTGTTGATAGATTTAAATGTTAAATGCGAAATAAAATAAATTTGCACGATGGAAAAAGTTGAGGGTGCTGCAGTACTGCAGTCACTATGCACAAGCGAGCCACCCCTGCATGGGAGTTTAGAGAGGAAGTCTTCCTCGTCATCTAACCATGGTGCTAAATTACAAGGTCCTTCCCAATATGACCCTCGTGTTACTTCAGAATGGGACGTTAACGGGATGGACTTACAGGCCATTGCATGCATAGGGCGAAATGTCATCCCATAACTACAGTATGAAGATTTTGAGCTGAGCAGAGGATTAGAAGTGTCGTCTTCGTTATCTGACCAAAGTTCAGAATGATGGCATCCATCCACAAGTATCCCTAATGGGCTTTTGAAAAGGATATTACATCTAATAAATCAACTTATAACCGATTACACAATATTCCA
>BGPR01020602.1:0-27670 GCA_013235015.1 Araneus ventricosus | reverse complement strand
TTTGTTTGTTTTGGAGTTTGTTGGCGCAAGAGACAAATTTAGTTATGGTTCGCCATGAGTATACGCGTTGGCCTTAACTTGGTGATAGCGAGGAGAAAAAAAGACTTTATTGCCCCCGCTTTTTAGGAAAAGTCGCCCCACTTCTAATAGTTAAGTAAAATTAATGTCCGAGGCATAAATTTTCCGAATTTTAGAAAAATGTGTCAAAGACATAACTGAATCGGTGCGTCCATTGTATTCAATAAACGAAGTATTTTGTCATTAAAATGGTTACGAATGAATTGGGACTATGATGAAAAGACGCAAAAGAGAGAGTCTAAACGAAGTATAAATGACAATTGTATAAACTATGCTTCTACGTATGGGAAGGCAATACGCAGGCAATTTTGGATGAGAAAATACAAATTCATCACTCTATCTCGAAAATAAAAATTGGCTAAAGATATGACAGAGGAACTTTGAAGATTATATTAATCCATGAATTAAGAATGTCGTTGTGATATTTTCTATTCAGAATGACGTGGATAGAATGTTTTATCACTCTTGTTTGAAATTTACTTTATTCCCTTTATTCCCTTTACTCTTACCAGATTTCGGAAAGAAAGAGAAGTTTTCCGATATATCTTTCACCATTTCACATCTCTCGTAGATTTCCGAAGGGAGGAAAAATTTATCTATCTATGCACAAATATGAGAAATTCTAAGTCTGTTAAAGCAAGGGAAAAGAGAAAAAATATTGAAATTGAAAAAAAATTTTTTTTTAAATGGTTATTGAAGTTTTGGAGAGTTAAACTGATTATAAATAGTTAATATCAGTGTCATACATATGCTCTGCCTATATATTTTTGCGAATTATTCAACTCTTATTTTTCTTGAATTGTTTCATACTTTTAATGGCTGAATATTGTAATTGACTTTTCCCTGATTTTCTGGTGTGTTAGATAATTGAAATTTTCTGCATTTGTTATTTTCAATAAAAATGCATTATTTTTATAGCGCCACCTTTTAGTGATGTCGATAAAAATTTATTATAATTGTAACAATAAATTTAATCTATCGAACAGTTGCGACTCGTGTTATGTTACGTTGGGGGTGCTGTAACTTTCAATCCTTCACTGTGTAGTGATGGATATTTGTAATACTTCCATTTTTTTCCCATTAACTTTGAGTAGTTGCATGTTCAATGAATAAGGTTATAAAATTTGCTCTCTTCTGATAAATAAGTGTTTAAAAAATTAATTTTAATAAAAAAATTTAATTCGAAATATCTTTCCCATTTTCTTTTCCTATATTTCTTACTACATTTATAAATATTCACACAGTTGCAGCAGAATAATAAAATGACAGTATAAAATAATTTTCTTATCATTTAACATGAAAAAAATGTTATGGTATATCTTCATATAAAAATAAGAATGAGCGAATATCATTTATTAGGATCTTTAAAAGTTATTTAAAAATAAAACCTATTATTCTCGTTTTGTTCCCAGCGAAAAGATTAAAAACATTGACCTTGATGCTTGAATAACTATTAAAAAGTTTTACTCTTTGCAATAGAAACAGGTACATATAACATATCCCAATTCATATTTTGTGCGACAGAAATTATTTTATTATTTTTTTTAATGTTAATAGGCAGACTTCAATTTCTGATGTAGTCTGTAGTAACGGGGATTGTCAAGATGACAAAAAAGAGTTATTTATTCTATTTCATATATTTAAAGGGGAACTGTGATATTTTAAAATGGGAATACACTTATCAGTTTTCTTTCAGAAATTCTGTTCCTTGAAGCGGTAGGTGTTTTAACCGAATCGTGGCTTCTTAAACTATGAATAAATATCTTAAATAGATGGAACAGAATATTGGGAGGTTGAGAATATTTTGAGAACGTCTATAAGGCAGAAAATTTCTCATAAGCATTTATAACTAACATTTATCGAAAAAAATCCTTTGAATTGCAAGAAATTTCTTTCACTTTAACTAATATAAAAATACTCTGTTCAGTTAAATTTTTATTTATAATTAATTATTCTCTATTTCCTTACTTTTTTTCAACATTTTGGCTCGCGAAAAAAATTTCCGCTGTACAAAAATCTTTGAGACTCCTTATCCAGCTTTTCTGGTTCTGCGGATCTCACAGCTCCCCTTTCAGCTTGAAAACGTGATAAGTCAATTAAGGGAATGCTTGCGCTCTGTGACTACGCATGCGCGGAGGCGGAATTCGGCGCTACAACACTCCACACAGTTCAAGCCACTTATAGTTACTTGTTCCTCTGCGCATAATCTTCGGGTAGTGAGAAATAAGATAGGGAACACAATTTTCTGCCTCAATTTTTACTCGCGGTTTATTTGAAAATCGATATCGTTTAAAATAAAATTTGGTTGGATTGTTGATAGATTTAAGCATTAAATGAGAAATATAAATTGATTAAATTTTCATATTGGATAAAGTTAGGGTGAAATGGATTTTCCTCCAGTTTTATAACTCAAAAACTCTCAAATTTTGAATATCATCATTAAAAAATAATTATAAAAATAAATCAGCACAAAATTTAATGCAATTTATGCTTATAATTTTTTTTTCTCGTTACGGGTACCGTTTAGGTACTATACCTGGTTGAATTTTGACGAATGTTTGACTCACCTCCTATCGCGGCTTGTAAACTAACAAATTTTCCTATCTGTTTTCACAAAATTATCTATCTTACTAAATCAATTTCTGCTTTTCTATAGTAAAGCTTCTTTGCGCAAATAAAATTTTTATCAGTTATACTTCTAAAGTCAGTTAAAATTATTATATTATGGATATACTTACAGAATCTGCAAAAAATTTCCTCTAAATCTCTCTACTTTCAAATGCTTTCTTATTTTCCGCTAGCGGCCAGTTTCCATATGCCAAGTGTGCCCATTTATATTTGCAAGATACACAGGACTTTAACAGCAAAACGGGAGCAGAAGAGTATGAAAAATTTACAATTCAAAATAACTTCACTATTCAGCGGATATTGAAGTTCTGGTCTGGCCAGTCGAGTGGTATGACTATTGAACAGTCATTAATGAAAAAACATGAACACTTTGGGGGTCTCACTTATTCCCGTGGTGTTAGTGATAGTGCACTGGCTAGGAAGACGAAGGGGATTATAGCTGTCAAACATATTTGCGATGGAATTTTAAATTTCTGTGGTGTTGATTTGAACAGCTCTGATCAACATTTGGGAATCAGTGACTCAGGAATCCAGCAAGATAATGATAATGGATTGGTTGAATCACTATATTCCTTTCCCACAATATTCCAACTTGAATTCAATGAGCAACGGCGTAGTTGGAAACTAAAGGATCAATTGCCATATGGGCAAAGAGGAAGGTACTCTTGGTATCAAAAAAATTGAAGGAAATAATTTTCATACTGGGAAATTCAAAAGAAATGACAGAGTGCAACAACTAGCTCTAATGAGTAACACCTATTGTATAAAAACGTATTCGGAAATCTTCCTCGCTTTTGCGCATGCGCCGGGCGGAGTTATTTTCACCGAAATAGAGGGAAAGTGAAGAATGGAAGGGTGATGTTTACATTTTACTGAGCGTGATCTAACAAAGAATCCGGAAATACGCTGATATGACTCATTGCCTGACACCCCTTTCCTGTGTAAAATCGTCCAAAAGTGGTAGTTTCGGAGTCCGTGGTCAGACTATAGGTGCATGATAGTGTATCTATCAAGACTACAACGCTTTACCAGCGAATTAGCGTTAAAAGCAATCGGATGAAGAACTAGAGGATTTCGTGACATAGGAACTATGCCCCTTTCTATTACCTCTGTATGATGAAGGTGAAATGGGGAAAGGTACGAAATTCTTTTTATACAAATCTTCAGGACATGAACATAGGATTTTAATGCTGAAAGCAGGTGCATATTGTTGACGGAGGATACTTGCTACACAGAATCATCTGGAACAAGGGTTCAACTTTTACATCAATTTGTGATGATATTGTGGCATTTGTTAGTACCAGTTGTAAACATATTTAATATTTATGCCTGGCAAAAGCATGACTTCAACTTATTTATTGTTATAACAGTGTATGATACCAGATAAGTGGCAACAGTCAGATGTTGAGCTACTTTGAATTTGATTTAAAAATGAGGGGTGAGAGACGAGTACGAGTACGGTTGAACGAAGTTACGATTCACGCAGATACGTAATGTAATAGTTGTGATTTTATGTTCTAATAAATGTTTGTTTAGTCTTAGAAGAAGTACCTATGAATGTCAATCGAAAAGCCAACACAGTACAATCCAACTGCTCTAGTAATTTTCGTTGCCTATCCTCTAAATGAAACGGTAGGAGGCTAAGAATGTGCAGAACAAGACAGAATAACCCGGTTAATTAATTAATTAATAATTAATCAACTGTTTTCCAATAAAAAATCCTGGCCAATCCAAAGAACAAGGATCAACTCATCTGCATTCTGATGAGCAAGTTCTCCTTAGTGAACATGAAATGCAAAGAAAGCATCCTTTGGCTCCAACACATCCGTCTGTGGTTGTCAAAGGTGAAGATATGAAGCTTTTCGTCATCTTAATAGGGATCCTTGGCAACGTATATTTCCTAAACGTTCCAGTGGGTGCGCCTGCGCAAATTTCATTACAAGCAGGATTTTACTTAATCAGACAAAGTCAAATAAAAGAGTCAAATATGTCTGAAGGTCGTTGCTATTCCTTCGTGCGACCCCTATCTACAGGATTAAATGGATTTATCTCAGTTTTAATGTGATTTCGTAATGTTTTATGCTTCTGTCGTAAAGTTTACGTCGCGCGTCATTCACCCAGAATATGCAAAATGTTTTTTTTTTTGTTTCTTCTTTTGTTCGATGCTTATATAAAATCCAACACGAGTTCAAAAAAATTAAATATGATTTACATTTTTAAATTTTTAATTCCATTATTATTTAGGCTTGCATATATTTCTTGAAAAAATTATGTTTGCATTGGATAAATTTATGTATGATGCCATTTATCAAATAAAATGCAGCATATTTAACTTATCAAAATCTGAAAATATTAAAAAAAAGTGTACTTTCTCATCTGAATAATTTTGAAAAAAATGTTTCAAAAGTGTGAAATAATGGAAATTTAGAATGTCATTTATATTTACCTCAACTCATTTATATTAAATTCACTCATTTATACTGCCCACATTTGATGTTGTTAATGATATTTTGAGTAGATGCTTTAACAACGGATTAAATATCCTCTGAATTTTCAGTCAGGCTGAATAAAGTTTTGACTTTTTAACACTTTTTCAATGAGTCAACCTCTCGGTTGAATGCTGTTATTTAACAAATTCCTCTTTTTTTCAATTTTTGCCGCAAAAGGCCTTCATCTTTTAGTTAAACTGCATATAAATAAACTGATTTTAATTATTTAATTGAATCATGTACAAATTTCTCCTACATTTATATATTTTGTATGAAAATATGAACGCAGAAATAATTTTATGCTATATATAATATAGTTTCACTTGTCATACAGAAGCTTTAATATGTTAAAATTTATGTATTTTTAATTTTTTTTATAAATTATATTCTTGTGCAATAAAATCATGAGACATAATTTATAATATTCGTCATTTATTATAACATATTGCTGTAGAACCAAAAAAAAAAGTGATTTTTGATTTTTTTTTTTTTAAGGTTGGGAAATTTCAGAAAAATAATCAACTTCACAAATAATTTTGTTTTATAGAAATTAGAATCTTTCAGTTAATCTTTCAGTTTAGTTTCATATCTTTAATAAGAGCGAATATAAATTAATTTATTGTTAAGTTAACAAAATTCAGAATGCAATGGTAAAAATATTAACTTTAATAAAAAATATAAAGTTTCTGTGGAGTTAAAAATATTATATGATCTACAAGAATTTTACTTAAAAGAATAAAAATTTAATTTAGTAATTTTAAAAGTACTTTATACTTCTTGAATTATACATCCACATGTTTGAAATTATTGGTACAGTATAAGCAAAAAAAGATTTCTTTGGATTTGAAATTATGTTGATTTTTTTTAGTATCATTTTTCTCTTTGAAAAAACAATCAACTGTTTAGTAAAAATGTTATTTCATAATTATAGCATTTGGGCTATGAAATTAACAATATATCGAGGGAATTTAAATTTAACAGTCGTTGAAAGACCAGACATCGTTGTCATGACAGCAGTGATTTCGTTTCCTTTTACATCAGAATGACGCATGTGATTAGTTTCGCAGCTGGGTGGCGCCACAGTCTAAGAGGAATGCAATGTGAAATTAGTTGATTATAGTGCCTATGGGTATGAATCCTCTGTTTCTCCTTCTCTGTGTATTTAAAAGTCAGCCATGTGGACATATAAACGCACTTAGGTATCGACAGAATATCTTTAAACGTTTCATCCACAAAGGTATAAGCATATCTGAGGCAAAGGGGGGAAAAAAACGAAAATTGCTGACGTCAGTTTCTCTCCTCTGTTCAGTGGCTGATGATTCCATTCACCGTCAGATCATGGCGAAAGTGATAACCGAACTTTATGAAAAATCTACCCGATCAAATTGATCTAGGGTCAGGAATTTCGATGATTCGTAAAAGAAAGAAAAAACAAGTTTTAGGCTTTTTATAATATATTAAAGTTTGATATTGTAAAATTCTCTTTGATTGCATAATTACAATTTTATATAAACAATAAGTAGAATAATGTTTTTTTTCGAAGTGATATATCTCTGTTCTGTTATTCAATAACGCTATATAATTCATGGAATCATTATATCCAAAGTTAGAACAAGTGTGATTGTTAACAATAAAAAAAAATAGTTAAAATTTGCTATCTACTACAAAAAGGTTTCCTAATAAATTTCTAAGAGTAGCCAAGCATCTGTGAATTATTCTATGGTGTCATTTTTAATTTGCAATTAAGATCTAACGACTCAAATTTGTCCGAAAATTATTATATTCCACGAACTATAAATAAAATATTAATTGTCTATTGTTAAAAAGAGCCCTTAAAAAACTTTAAAAATGTAATTGTTTCTTCATTTTTCTATAAAGCATATGATCCAATGTACGACTCAATACAGAATTATGGCTGATATATGTAGAGGGCACTGCCGTCGGTATCTACCTCATAAATTATCTAAAAAGCGTGCAAATTGAATCTTTAAACTGTCATTGTACCCTCTAGTAGCAGAAGAAAAAATTTACCAGCGAAAGCAGGGTTATCATAGACAATTAATCATATGATCACAAAATAAATTTTCTTTCTGGATGTATTTTATATGTATTTTTTAAATATGTCAAATCTTGCTCAATATGCAAGTATGTGGGAGAGATGCATCTTACTTCACCTACTTGATCTTACTTAAAAATGTAAGATAAATGTTATTTAGTAAAACACTTCCTCTAAATTCTATGGCAAACGCTTCAAATAAAAAAATCTAAACTCACTAGGGATTATTTGTTTACTCATATCAAAGAACTAAAACTTTTATATAATATTGCATTTTCAAAATAAGATATGGAAAACTATATTTTTAATTTGTATCTATTTTAAAGTAAGCTTTCCAAGGAAATTGCTCCAGAGAAGAGCCCCACACACGTTCACAGATTTCGAACAAGTTCCTTCTCATTTAAAAAAAAAACCGTTAACAATGTAGTCTGTAGTTAGTTAGCGATCGCAGCGCCCTCAGATACATCTTTCGTCGAACGTATATTTAAGGTAGAAGCCATGTTATTGTGTCTGACACTTCCGTCTTATGGAAAGTAGTTTGTACCTTTAAATGATATATATATATATATATATTTGAAATTTACTGCGAATTTGTTTAATATTCATTTTGAAGCCTATGTTTCGAAAGTTTTGCGGTATTATCCAGGATCCCTGGAGATGAGAACATGTTAACCTCTTGGAATACGATTTTATTTAACCTCCTAATAAGATGCCACCACCCTTTTGGGATATTTATTATTGCTTCTATCCATTTAAGATGACAAAGGATACTTAGGACGTTTAAGCGTGGCCAAATGATTTCTGTATTTAAAATTATTTGTTACTTTGACCTAAATACAGTTTTAAATAACAAAAATTTTGTAATTCCATGCGCGAGTCAGAGACGTCATTGTATGTTAAGGGGTTAAAATTAATATGTTTTTCCAAGCATTTATTCATATACGACGTGAATTAGTGAGAAATTTGGAACATTTTTGTAAATAAAATAATGAGCTACCATTTTTTTTTTTCGTTCTGTTCTCTTAGTCTTTTAAATTGCTTCTTCATATGGAATAATACTACTGATACAATATGCTCCATTCTTTAAAATTCATATAGTACTGTATTTTAATAGCTTTATTGCTCAGTAACATAACTTGAGAATAAAAATAATCTTAAAGATATCCTTGGCTATTGCTTTCAAATAATACCTGCGGAATTTTAAAAATTTATTTGATCTTAAAGAATTTTATTTGAAAAAGACTATATAAATATAATAATATTTCGAAAAATACTTTAAACTTCTTGAATTATCTTTACAAATCATTTGTACACAACGAACAAAAAGAATGTTATGATTTTAAATGCTGATCCAATTTTTTTCTTATTATTATTTCTCAATTAAAAGAAAAATCACCTTAATAAGAAAAATGTTATTTCAGAATTATGGCGTTTTGGCTGTAGAATTAACGACATATCGAGGGAAATTGTGTCTTTTTATATTTGGTAATCCTGAAGAACCTAGTTAAACGCACAGTATATACCATATTGTTTACATTGTTGTCATGATAAAAGGGACTGGTTTCGTTTTCGTCCACATCAGAATTACATATTTGGTTAATTTCGATGTCGAAATTTATTGGCGCCACGGTCTAAGAGAAATGCAATGTTAAATGAGTTGCCATTGGTGTCTATGAGAGTGAATCCTCTCTTTTTCCTTCTCTGTGCATAGACTAAGATTGAATTTCAGCAGAAACCTTCTAAAGTATTTTAATTAAGATAAATATATTCTTTTTTATCCTGGAAGAATTCCGGAGTACCCGCCTCTCGAAGAGGAACTACCTCAATTCTTTCCGAGTACTGAGTCCAACACGGCGAGAAGTATCTGTCAATGAGCTGCATATGATTCATATCAGCAGAGAGGAGAGGCAGGGGCGGAGGTGCGTACATTAGAGCTTCTGAGAAATTAGTTCCTTCGCATGGTAGTTCTGACAAAAGCTGGTACAGGAATCTAGCGGTGGCAAGCAGAGAAGATCTTAAGACGGAGTGGAGGATAGTGGAACAGTGAGAGCTTAACTGTGACTGGCTATTATCTGAGGAAAGGAAAAAATTCGTGGAAAAGGCGTTACGAGCCGCCATGGGAGAAAAAGTCGAAAAGTGAGTACAAGTAATGCTCGTTAAGAAATGCAAACGAACTGCTGAGAGGGGAGAAGATGCATTACTACTATAGAAGAATATTTCTCGGTCTTTTTATTTTGGGATAGAGGGTATTACTAGGTATAAGTTGAATAGCTGCATTTTCGTGTGTTTTGAGATCATTAAATAATTTTGTTATACTTTTGACAATGTATTCTTTTAGAGAGTTTCCAGTTAAGTGCTTTACAAATTTCGGAGTTGGAGATGAATCATTTTGCATTACAGATTGACCGAATTACCTGGTGATATTGAACGTCAATGATTTTAATGATAGATTTAGCGGCATAACCACAGATAGGACAGGCATATGTTAAAATGGCACGCAAATAGGTATTGCAAACAAGTAACTTCGCTTCCCTAGGCACTTTAAATTTCCGAGATATTAATGGGAACAGTTTACGAGATCTCAGAATTTATATTGGAAGTAGATGAAATGGGGGTTTAAAGTTAATTTACAATCTAGAATAATTCCTAAATACTTACATTCCAGAGGCAAGGAGATAACATTGTCATTAATTTTAATTTGGTGAAAACTAGAATGACTTCGCACATTAGCAAACATAATAGCTTCAGTTTTTAGAACGTTGAATTATATTTTCCGTTTAATGAACCAGTCCTCAAGTGCTTTAAGATGGCGATTAAGAGCAATTTGAATATAATTGGGATTTTTGTTCCGGGCAAGTATTGCTGTGTCGTCTGCGTACATGCATAATAAAGTATTGAATTGTTTGGGAATGTCATTAATATTCAGGGCAAAAAGAGTCGGGCCAATTTTCGACTCTTTTGCCACGCTTGCATTAATGTTTTTGGTGCTTGAGAGTTCATTCTTGACTCTAACTGCAAATTTTCTTTCTATTAAATAAAAATGTATTAGCTTAATAAGGTAGGAGGCGGTCTTGTAGTGCATAAGTTTATGGATAAGCCCATCTTGCCAGACCATGTCAAACGCTTTCTGGATATCGAGTAAAACAGCCCCTGTTTCCTGTTTATTAGCAAACTCCGCTGTAACAGTTTCAACTACTGTAATAAGTTGGCGAGGGGTAGATAGTTTTTTACGAAATTCAAATTGTTCAGGACAAAGTACGTTATTCCCTTCAGGATAATTTTTGAGTCGTTTCAGGATCAAGTTCTCAAGAATCTTGCTTAAAGTTGGTAATAGGGAGATATGTCGATATCTGGTTGTATTTGTGGGGTCTTTACTTTTTTAAAATTGGAACTACAGTGTCATGTCCACCTAGTGGGAAAGTGACCAAGGGTCACAATCTTATGGATAATTGTGTTTATTTTTTTAAAATAGTCTGCATGGGTAAGTTTTTAATCATTTTATTATTTATTCCATCGATGCATACAGTTTACATTGGTGGAGGTATTTTGCTTTTATTTATTTTTAATTTGTTTTTAAACGCTAGATGTAAAAGTGGTTTTATTGTTGTAAATAAAATTCAAACGAATATCATTATTTCAACAAATCTTTCATTCACGAGCTTTGGCCACTGTTAAGTTTATGATAGTAAAAATTGTTTGCAAGGGCAAATTAGCTCCGAAGCAGCATTTCCATCTTTGTTTCTATTTCATTGTGGACATATCTTTTAATTTGCAGGCGCAATAGTCTACACTTTAAAAACTTATTTTTAGTACTGTTTCCTTCCCTAGTGTTGTTTGTTCTAGATGGCAAATTTTGTTTCATTATTTGTTTATTTTTAAATTCATCCAATTTAGAGTATAACAGTTCTTTTAATATTTCTTATAAAAATGTTGTTGCTTTTTATATGTGTTCTGGACTTTCATTAGACTAACTTTAATGTAAAACCTTTTCAAACCGGGACAAAAGTCTTTGCTTTTAGCAAACAATAGGTAATATCAAATGATTACCCTAAAAACAGAAATTTGCCAAGGGGATTTTAACGATTTTAGTGTATCTTTAGGCTGCTGATTTAAAAAATAATTTTACATTTGGCTCTAGTTTTTGAATCGTGCCTGCAGAATGGCGGGCCGATAAATTTTTTAAAAATTTTCAGGTATAAAAAGGGAAATTTTGCGAAATCGTGAGAAATAAAACGAGGAAAAAAAATAATTAAATTGATTGATATCTACAGCCACTGCATGGACATTAATTTCATAAAAAGTGGCGAAATTAGGCTGTTTTTCATTAATTAAAAAAAATTCTCTTGATTTCTTTATTTTAGCATTAGCTGTAAAGTACTCAACTGATTAATAAAAATAAATATAATTTTATCAAAATCGGTCTTTAACTTTCTGTCACAGATTCCTTTCAATGGGTTCAAAATTATTTGAAATTACATCAATGTGCAATTTTTATTTCCTAATTTAATATATATAACTTGTGGTGGTTTGAGCTCCTTGGGGCCGCATGCCCCACCATCTGAAAATCTAATGCATTAGGGCTTAAGTGGAAATAAAAACTAGACCTGATAATCAAAATGCATAAACCAGTATGAGGAAGATCAAATTTAGAAATAAATTAAATCAATAAAAAGTTACAAACTACATAAATACAAAAATATTTTAAAAAAGAAAAATAATAATTTTAAAAGAATATAATAGGAGAATAGAAAGTTGTGAAAAATTATCTAAGGCAGAAAAAGGTTAAAGAATGGAATGCACAACAATGCGGGGGAAAACTCAGAGTGAGATAGTCCTTTTTGGTCTCTTACGATTCTGTTTATCATTATGATCATAAACAGGAATTTTGGCTAGGGTTTTCAGGGTTATTGATATCCGGCAGTTTTCCATAGAAAGTTTTAGCAAGTGTTTGAATGAACTGCTGAAGGGAGGGGTCATTTAAAATATTTCGTATATCAATATTTCGATGGTACCACCTGGCGTTTGCAATCATTCTTAAGGTTTTGTTTTCAAGCACCTGAATGCTTCGTAAGTTACTTCTGTCAGTGCCCAAATGGGATTCGCGTAAGTGAGAATAGGTCTGAGATACGCTAAATAGATCAGTACCTTGTTGTTGAGATTTAGACTAGAGTTCCTACAGATTAAAGAGTATTGGGCGAGGAATGCTTTGTTATATTTTCACTTGATCTGGCTAGTCTGGGCTCGGAAGTTCAGTTTCTTATCCAGAACAACCCCCAAATATTTCACGTATTTTTTCCATTCGATTGGGGTGCCATAGACCTTCACATTTGGCCAGTCGTCAATTTTTTGTTAATGAGAATTGCCACTGTCTTGTCAACATTTAGTTTAACTTTCCATCTCACAAGCCAGGCTGCTAGATTTTTAAGGTAGTTTCGAAGGGGTACAATAGTTTTATCAGGGGTTTTACCTTGCGAGAGTATAGCCGTATCATCGGCGTAAAGGCTGAGCACAATATGTCTGACCTGTGGGATGTCATTCATGAACAAAACAAAAATTATATGGACCAGAATCCCCCCTTGGGGTACGCCAGCCTGAAGTTCTCTTGGTGTAGAGTCTGAGTTTTTAACAAGAACAGTAAAGTGCCTATTCTTAAGATCTGATTGTATTATTTCAATAATGTATTGAGGAAATTTGTAAGAAATTAATTTGTGAATTAGACCCTCGATCCACACTTTATCGAAGGCCTTTGCAATATCTAAGAATATGGCAGCAGTAGCCAAATTGGAATTCTTCCCTTCATTAATATGCTCTACAACTCTAAGGAGCTGATGGGTCGTGGAAAGTTGTGGGGTAAACCCAAATTCCTGAGGCATGGCAAGCCTGAGTTTTGTGGCATGTGTTAGATACCTATTTAGGATTAATTTCTCTCGTAGCTTACTAAGAGTTGGTAACAACGACTGGCCTCACAATTAAGAGGAAAAAATTATAATGTATATATAAGCTGGAATAATAAATTTTTAGATCATAAAAGATTTAAAAATGTTTTTAAAAAGTGGTAATTTAAATCTGTAGTACAATGTTGGTAATTTATTAAATAGGAAAAAATTCATTCGAAATTTCTCTAGCTCTCTTAATGATATACTTTCTATAAAAAGTGTACTTTAAAATGGATAAAAATTAAAAATAAAATGGCTCATTGTTTACATTGAAACCGAAATATTAAATACAATAATTTGGTTCCTTCGAAGTATTCCCACTAAACTCCTTACCCCAGCTCTTGGTTTCTTTGAAACATTTCATAGAAAAATGTGTTTTGTAAAGTTTCTTACACATTTTAAAGTAAGACAGAGAAGGTTGAGTCAGATATATCGTTGCGAAATAAATTTAATGTTTTCGGAAGTGATGGTAGAAGCTATTGTATGTCGGAAGTCTAATTCTTAACTACTTCCCAAGAACACCATTCCTACTCACACGCACGGATGATGATCAGTTCTTGTATGGTGTTATATGTCTGGAAATGGAATAGGAAATTTAGTTTTTATCGATGGCGTAATGGATAAAATGAAATATTTATGTATACTGAAAAATAATTTCAAACAAAGTGCACCAAAATTGAATAAAGAAAAAAATTTTATTTTTCAACAAGGCAACGACCCAGACTTCTAAAATACTTCTTAATAAAATTTAATTATATTAGTCTTTTATTGATGTGATATTTCTAATCCTTGAACATTTGACGTGTTTATTTAACGTATTAGCTTTCTTTTTATGATTGTTGAGACATTTATTTTCAGATATAAGTAGTAGAATTGTGATTCATATTGAACGGACAAATCATAAGAGCTCAATTGAAACAAAATCAACTACGAAACAAGAAGCATTATCCGACAATGGAGCAAACAAAGGACTAAAGAACAATAGAAGCAAGTTAAATAATGAACAAAAATCAAAAATGAAATAGGAAAAAAAAACTATCAGAAAACAAAAAAGCAAACAAAAATAAACCAAATAAAGATGGAAACAAGAATGATACAATGGTAGTAAAAAATTATTACAACAATAGACAATAATTAAAACAAATAAAAATGAAAGACAGCTTCAGATTAAAAGAAAAATTGAAAAACAACCTACAAACTACTTATTTTAATTTCTAAAAGGAAATATAAATTAAACTAAAATTTCAAGCACCCAAATTCGTAGTACAGCTTGAATTTTGATGGAACTTCGCAGTAAAACTGCCGAGAACTCAACAGATATGGTAAGTAAAAGAAAAATTCATAAATTGTATATATAAAATAAAATTTAATTGTAATATTAAAATTTAAAAACGATAAATCTGAAATTCAATTTTTTCTACTATTATTATTACATATAATTAAATTTATTTCTAGTATTTTAAAAGCTATTTAGCATCAATTCATTAAAATAAAGAAACAGTATATTTAGAACAGTAAAATAAAGAAAAATATGTTTGAATAAGATATATTTCGATTCCAATGAAAAATTCCTATAAATCAGTCGAAGAAAAAACTATTTAGAATAATTCTAAGAATTTATAATAAATTTTTACAATAATCTATGAATAATTCAATTAGAGTTTAAGAAAATACGAATATTAGATTTAATAACGCGTTTCAGAATATCTCTGTTTATAAAACTGAAGAGTCCTCCAATTGAAACGTTTTAAAACCTCAAATGAAACAAACTGACTAAAATTGTCCTTCACATTTAATTAATTACGAAAAATTAAAGTGTAGGAGTTTATCATTTTGTGCTTTTGTCTAATCTTATATTCGATTTTTAGTGCTCGCTTTTAACAGAATTCTGTAAGATTATTTAACATCAATTTTAATTTTACGGACGAGAGCAAAACACAACTGCCTCTCCTTTTAGCAATCAAGCAACCTCCTCATCTCTGAATCACTCTAAAATTATTTATAATAAAAGTAAATTTCACCACCTTTCCATTTGGAATGTAAGGAGAAAAAGAAACAAAACAAATCCGAGGCTCAAGATTAGGTATAAATAAGCCCAAAACATTATATTATTTATTTTCATTCATAGACAACTCCTATTAAACAGTAAAAAGAAAAGCAAATAGCATTCTCAAAAGGAAAATCGATTATTTTCAATTCCTTTAAAGGATTCAGAAAGAGAAGAACCAGGAATGAATTTCATTAAAAATATAAATATCCTAATGCAGAAATTATAAGCAATAAAAAAATTTTGTTTTGATCTAAAATGTTGAGGTTGAAAAAACAGCCAATAATCTGGGATTTTTATCCCACCTTACAGATAGAATAAATTTACTTCTTTTATTCAAAATCATGTTGAATGACGGAATACTTCGGCGTAAGTTCCAAGAACACATAATTGTGTTTCCGGAAACTACCTGTAAAAATCATACTTTGAAGAAAATATCAAAACTAGATTAGATGGAACTATACACGAACAACCAACTATTAACACGGAACTATGATCATCCCTCTCTTTTTTTCAGTACGAATTATTTAAACAAATCTTTGCTTTCAAGTTGTATCAACAAAAATTGATTGTATTCACAACATTAAATAAAATATCTGCTTTTATAAGTGTAACAAAATGAAAAAAAAGGTGTGTTCTGTTCTAAAATGTTGAGGATGCAATAATAGCCAATAATCTAGAATTCTTATCCTTTATTACAGATAGAATAAATTTAATTCTTTTATTCAAAATCATGTGGAATGTCGGAAAACTTTGGCGTAAGTTCCAAGAAGACGTAATCGCGTTTCCGGACTCTATCTGGAAAGATCAAACTTTCAAGAAAATATTAAAACAAGATTAGATGGAACTAAACACCAACAACGAACTCTCAACACAGAACTATGGTTATCCTTCTCTTTTATTTCAGTGCGAATTATTTAAAAAAATCTTTGCCTTCAAGTTGTATCAACAAAATATTGATTGTGTTGACAAAATGAAATTAAATATCTGCTTTTATAAGTGAAATGTCTTGATATTACCAAAATTATTCATCTGATCTAATGATGCAAAATTCACCATTTACTCTCCAACACATTGAAAACATTAGAACGGGACCATCTTTAAACAGAAAAAAATTAAAAATTGTTAGATATAAGTCTTTTTATATGGAAAGAAAAGAAAAATTTATGCGTAATCAGAAGAAAATAGAACTCCGTGTTTGGTCGTGACTGCATAAAAAGGAAAGTACAAACAGATGAAATGACAAACAGTGGATAAAAACAGACCCCCCACTTCGCTCGGTCAATTTTATTGATGTGAATTAATTGAGTTTCTGACACAGATTATTATTCGTTAAATCAACAATTTTTAACGTTCAGTCCTTTTAAGACAGAAGTCTTACCTGAAAAGCATTGGCACTGAATTAGAACTCACCAAAACCAGATATCGCCTGAGAATTTTGATATATTTTGTAACGTGACAGAAACACTCTTTTAATCTTGAATATTTTCATCTTTTTAATTATTAATATATTTCATAATTCATTATTATATTGATTGGTGAGGAATCGTGTAATCATTTGTCATCAAATTCAGCACCAGATGGCGCCCCTTGTTTTGAACCAAATCAAGATAAGCTAAGTGGTTGTCGATAATCCATATGTAAAAAATTACTACATGGAATTGTCATCATGCAGAAAATAACTGAACAGAATTTCAAAACTTTAGCGTATCAAGAAATTAGGTAAAATTGATTACTAAATATCATCATTACAGACATGAAATGTGCAACAGTCAACAGGTAGTTTAATTGAATCCATATCCCTGATGAAAGGTTAATCACTAATATTAATGTTGTAGTACTGTGTGAATTCTGCTTCTGAAATTTGCTCTCTTTCATGGAAAATGTGGAGGCAAGCGAGAGGTGTAAACAGTCCTTTCACTTCCATTGTTATTTTCATCCCTCTGTTGTGTCGGACACGACTAATAATCCAACCTTAGAATCTTTACTTTCGCACACTGTAAATTTCACATTCTCAACACATCCAAATCTAATGACAATATGACTAAATTAGATTTACCAGCCTAGATATAATAATCCAGACTTTATATTAAAGAAACCTAGTGCATTCAAAGTAGCTGTTATTTTTTAAATTTAAAAGTTTTTATAGAAAGTTCTTTAATACTAAAAGTGGTACAGTTTCTTTTCTAAGTTTTCGAGTCTTAATACAGAACTATGCAAAATTTTGTCCCGCATTTTTTTCTGTTCTATTATTCTTTTTCCTCTATTGCTGTACTTTTTCTTCTACTCTCATGTTGGCCGGACGAGAGGATCTGGGAAAGTGAAATTAACGGCAATAAAACCCGTTAAGTAGATGCGAAATACAACAGAACTGCTGGCAAGATTCCATTAATAATTAGTGGAAATAGTGTCTGAGCAAAAGAACAGTAGCTTGTGTATACCGACGTGCTTTATAAATCATAAATCTTGAAAGAAATATCTCTGACCAATAGAAGAAAAGTATTATACCATTTAAAATACACAGCGTAAACTGCCATTTCCTGTTTTGGTTTTGATTGGCTTCTATGCAAAATTAAATCTTTTCTCTAAACTAGAAATATTTAAATACACTTTCTATTAATATTGATATTCCGAATGATTTCCTTGGATATTTCATGAGAAATTGGTTATAAATCACATCGCATCCGAATCGTATTGCATTAAAATTTTTCATGCATTTTTCATTTAATAGTTTTGTATCAGAAAATTCAATCAATTTATGCATCTTTCATCTGATTGATATAAAGCGATGTATAAAAGAAACGACGTATAGTCGAAAGTTTAATAATCAAATTTTTTTTACCACAAATTCAATGGTACTTTGGGAAATCCATTTAAAAATAATAATTTTTTTAAACAGTACTTGTATATTACTATGTATAACTTAAAACAAGAAATGAATTTTAAAATTAAACATTCTTTAAAAATGTGAGAAATCAGTACGTTTATTGCATATATATATATCTTGAGCTCTAATTTCATATATCTTATTTTATTCGATTTATGTGGATACAATTTTATTTATTTGTTTGTTTGTTTGCTTGTTTTGTAACGTCTTGCAACTAAGATTTAGTAGATATTCACAGCTAAGTTAAATAATTAAGAATTATTCAGATATATATATACATCGAGGATAATATGAATAATGATTATGTGATCAAATATTAAAGTAAATCCAAGGCGGGTCTACACATTCACTGACACAGCGAGTTTCGCTGAAAATACAAGGTTTTTACATCGTAGTCAATCCGCCAGCACCTTCTGTCTCTCAGAATGATCTCTCCCTTTAGTTGTTCAGTTCCGACCTTATATATCAGCAGTCAATAATGAAGCCTACTGCGTTATCTTTTTAACACACTTGTCTTGACATAAAAACCTGTTCATAAATGTTGTAACATTCCGTGTAAAAGGCAGGGAAGAGGCAGAGCACCGAATAACCTTTATATGAATGACATAGGCCCGTCATCTGAGGGGTGAGGTTCTATGAGTTGCAGGTGTTCAGGTCTGAAAATGAACGGTGTATTTAAAT
Source organism: Araneus ventricosus (assembly GCA_013235015.1). Classification (NCBI taxonomy): domain Eukaryota; kingdom Metazoa; phylum Arthropoda; class Arachnida; order Araneae; family Araneidae; genus Araneus; species Araneus ventricosus. The sequence goes on along the minus strand of BGPR01020602.1, from coordinate 8,868 downwards.
ACGAAGTATTTATTCTGACCACAAGGTCGTGTCGAGAGGAGGGAAATTCGTCAGAGTTTGTTTCATTTTTTTCGTTGTTTATTTTGGAGTTTGTTGGCGCAAGAGCGAAATTTTGTTATGCTGCGTCATAAGTATCAGCGTTGGCCTTTACTTTGTAATAGCAGGGAGGAAAAAAGACGTTATCGGCCCTTTTTTTTAAAGAACAATCGCCCCCTCTTTAATAGGTACGTCAAAATAATGAACAAGACATAAAATTTCCGAATTTTAAAAAACGGAACAAAGACATACAACTGAATCTGTGCGTCCATTGTATTTTATAAACGAAATACGTTGTCAATAAAATGGTTACGAATGAATTGGGACTATGATTAAACAACGCATAAATCTAAACGACGTATAAATGAGAAATTTATAAACGATGCTTTATAAAGTATGTCAAGGCAACATACAGGCAATTTTGGAAGACAAAATAAAAATTGATTGCTTGATCTCGAAATTAAAAAATGGCTAAAGATATGACAGAGGAACTTTGAAGTGGATATTAATCCATGAATTAAAAATGTCGTTGTGATATTTTTCCATTCAGAATGATGTGGCTGGAATGTCTTATCACTCTTCTTTAATATTTACTCTTCGATAGATCTCTGAATGGAAGAGTTCTGTTCGATATATCCCTCACCATTTTACGTCTATCGTAGATTTGCGAAGGGAGGAAAAATTTATCTATCCATGCATAAAAATGAAAAGATCTAAGTCTATTAAAGCATGGAAAAAGAGAAAAAAATGATGAAATTCAATTTTTTTAAATGGTGCATGAATTTTCGGGATGTTAAACTGATTATAAACAGTAGTTTTCCCTGATTTTCTGGTTCGGCTAGCTATTTTAATTTTCTTGCACTTATCTATTTTCTATAAAAATGTATGAATTTCACAGACAATTGGTAGTGAGGTCCATAAACATTTATTTTAAAAGCGTATAATATATATAACAACAAATTTAATAGAACGACTTTAACGTAAAAATACAATTAAAACTAAAATTATTATTTCGTGTTACTTTTATAAATGTGTCCTTTAAAAAATTAATTTTGTTTCAGTTAAATTTTGTTCAAATAATTTCGTGCAAGAAATAGTTGTTCAAGTTTGTATTTTTCATCGAAAGAATTTGCCTGTTTCATATAGGTATAGTATTAGGTTTTTACTTTAGGTTGTTGTTGTTTCATGTCCCCCTGGAGCAAAATTAGACCTTGTCCATGACACCATGTCGCTCTAACAACTCCACAAGTCCTTTGCCCTCCTCACTCTACAGCTGCCTCGCAGAGCAATACAGTCAATGATATGGGCAGAGAAGCAGGAAAAAAAAGTATTTTCCTTATGGATGAATTTTAAGCTTTTAATGTGCCCACTACGCAACCTGGCCAATGCAGTCTGAGCGGATCTTGTGCCTACGGACTGTAGAGACAGACCAGGACGGTTCCCGGCATACCAATCATGTGTGAGAGGATTTTTCCGAGCGGAATTTGCTTTAGCCTTGTGAATAGAAAAAATTTCGGACGTGAAGATTTCACTAGAGGTTGCAGAAGGAAAAGCACTTCCCTCTTTCGCAAGCACGTTTGCCTCCTCATTGCCAAATACTCCAACATGGGATGGAATCCATTGGAAGCAAACTCTACTTTTCTGCGAAAGTGTAGCAATTTTGGAAATAACCTCTTGACCGGTTTTTTCTCGAACTTCCGGCCAATTTTTTAAGTATTGAATTGAACTCTTGTTGTCCGTCAAAATATAGATGTCGCTATTTTCAAAATGTAAGGCAAAATTTAAGGCTTCTCGGATGGCAAGAAGTTCCGATCGGAAAACCGAACAGTTATTTTACTTTAGGTGAAATATGAAATCGGAAAATAAAGTGCGATTTTATTAAAAATAATTTTCATAAAAAAATTAAAATATATTTTAAACTTCAATTCGTAAATGAAAAAAATTAATATTTGAATGTAAGTTATAAATTAATTATCGTCTTTTAATACATTCGAAATTTGAAGTGTTATCAAAAGAGAGAAGAAAATTAATACATATATCCCATAATAATGAATTTTATTTTAAAAACGTGACATCTAATTTTCTATTCAAATAAATACAGCATAACACAAGAGGCAATATTAATTTCAATACAATGACCTTTACAGAAAATTTATTACATTGAAAAGTACTCAATTCAGAGAATCAAATAATTAAAATTTTCAAAAAATTAATTTCATTGAAAATAACTCAAAGTGCATTAAAAACCATATTTTCGACATAATTTTGAATATAAATAAAATATCTTATTTTCCCAAACGGGTTTTCAAAAGTTTTGAAGATTGTTCTAATCGTTGAATTATTCTAACTTAGCCGAAAGTAACATAAACAAAGTTGAAGTGAATTTAAAATGCGGTTTTCTTCACTTCAATCTCCTTTTCGGCATTTTATTCAAAAATTTATAGACTTAGCAAGGTAACCAATTTTATGCAACTTTCATTTTTGTTACAATCTAAAGGAAGAAAGATATAATTAAAAAAAAGCATGAAATATTTTATTAATGCTGTTTGAAATTATGTAATTAGAGTTAGACAAATACGGAAGTTACATATAATGTCCTCCAAGGATATATTATTTTGTAAAAAATTCATTTAATTTCAAACAACAATCTTTATTTTCTAAAATTAAATATAAATCAGAACAATATTTAATATCCCATTACAGTTTAAAGCATTCAGAGAATAAATAAATATTTTTCCGAAAGAAACTTTTTAATATCTCTTGAACTCTTTTATAAGTTCCGCTAATTTTTAAGAAAGTAACAATAACGAAGATTGGCGAAGATAAGTTCCAATTGCTGCAAAATAACCTTTTCTGAATTCTATTGAAAGAGAGCACTGAAAAACGAAAGATCGTGATTAGATATTTACACAGAATGTTAAACTCCTACAGATTAATTTTTTATTATTAATGAAATCTCAAAGATAATTTAAGTCAGTTTAGTTTATTTCAATTTTTAAAATGTTTCAATTGGAGGAGAAATCTGTTTTAGAAACAGAGATATTCTGAAAATCTAAATATATGATTGATATATTAATGTAAATATTTATTATCAACTTTTTATACTTACTTTTATAAATACTTTATTTTTCGACTGATTTTAAAGGAATTTTTCGTTGGAATCGAAATATTTTTTGTTCAAACACATTTTTCTTTATTTTATTGCTCTAAAAATATTTTTTCTTTATTGCAATGAAATGTTGCTAAATAGCTATTAAACTATTAGAAAGTAAAATTTAATTGAAAGTGTTAAATAGCAGAGAAAAATTCAATGCATCTTTATTTAAAATCTAATATTACAGTTAAATTCCATTTTATATTTACAATTTATGAATTATTATTTGCTTATCATATCTGTTGAGCTCTCACTAGTTCTATTGCGAAGTTCTATCCAGATTCAGGCAATACTACGAATTTGGGTGCTCGAAATTTTAGTTTTATTACTATTTCCTTTTCGTAAAATAAAATCAGTAGTTTGCTTTTCAGTGTCTCTTTTAATCGATAGCTGTCTTTCATTTTATTTGTTTAAATTATTGTCTATTGTTGTAATTATTTTTTACTACTATTGTTTCAATGTTGCCTCCATCTTATTTTCTTATTATTATTTTCTATTTGTTTTCTGACTGTTGTTTTCTATTTCATTTTTGATTGTTGTCTATTATTTTAGTTGCTTCTATTGTTCTTTAATCTTTTGTTCCATTGATGGATAAAGTTTCTATTTTGGTTCTTGATAGCTATTCTATTTGTTTCTATTGGTCTCTGATGATTAGCTCGCAGAATATGGATCACAATTCTACTACTTATGTCTAAAATTAAAAGTCTCATAATTCATAAAAGATCTAACAAATTTTTATAAACACTTCAAATATTGAAGTATTAGAAATATGACATCAAGAAAAACGTAATAGTATTAAATTTTCTTAAGATGTATTTTAAACCTTATGGAAATATATTATAGATGTCTCTACCTTAATTTTTTAAAATACAGTGGAATCTCCCTATAACGAAATCGCTTGGTTCCAGTTGAAAAATTCGCTATAGAGAAAATTTCGTTATACGGAGATTAGAGATTTTTGCAGTTATTTAAGTAAATGTAACAAACCTTTTAGTATGTGTGATAAGTTCAAAAATATTTAATTATGTTAAAATTATACTAATTTTGATTGTATAAATAAAATGCTCAAAAGTGGAGACAATTCTCCAGTTTAGAGAATAATATGTACTAGTATGGATAAACATAAAATGCGTATTGTCACATCCATTTGCTTTTTCCACCACCACTCCACCCCGATTCTTGGAATCTTGATCCGTAGAAATGTTGCTCCCTCTGTAGAAACCCTGGTTCCCACAGCTGTATTACCCTTCACATAGCATTCTATTGTTATGTGTTATCGCTGGAATGAACAATGCTAGTGGTTCCAGAAACAGACACATGTGAGCGATTTGTTTGCACAGAATTAGCAACTTTCTTCAAAAATGACAAAAATCGAAAAGATGAAGGTCTGAAAAAATTCGTTATAGGGAGACAACCACTTCGTTATATGGAGAATATTTTGAATGTTATTCAACATTCCGATTAAAAATTTGGATATAGGCAGAAATTCGCTGTAGGGAGACTTCGTTGTAGGGAGACTCTACTGTATAATAATAGCATTTTTGCAGAACAGAAAACTCTTAAGTACATCTTCTTTTCTTTTTCTAACCCATCTGTACCTCGTTTAGCTACAAATAACTCTTTTTCCGTTAGATTACAGCGATTGTTTTAAAAATTATTCAGAATGTTGCTATTATGAAATTATTAGTATTAAAATTATGAATTCAGAGAAATTGTTTGTTACAGTCCTGCCAACAAACGATCCAACTGCTCGAAGTAAATGAAACAAAGCGGAAAACATCCAAAAGAAAATATCTCGGATTTTCCATGCCAAGAAGCAACATGGGAATAATAAAAGCACTTTAGGATATTCAATTAGGCGTATAGTGTTCAATTCGATTAAAAGTAAGCAAAATTTGTCTTCATATTTGTATGCCAATCCGGAACACCAAAATAGAAAAAGAAATCATTTTTCCTATTTAACGTTTGCTTGCTGTTACTTGTCAAACTCAAAGAACTAATATGAAATAAGTTTTATAGTAAAAATCAAAAGAGAATATTCTTGGAACATTTTTTCTTTATATTTTTATCCCACGTTTGGCTTCATCGGCTGTTACAATGGGAGATAAAAAATAAAGTATGATACAATATTGCATAAAATCAAACCCGAATGAAAATCATGTTCTTTGATATAGCGATTTGTTCCGTAGAGTTTTTTATCATTTTCTTTTGGAATAAAATGGAATAAATTTTACGAATAAAATATTTATTTCTAAAACAGCGTAATTTATATTTGATGGGGAAACTCTTTTGAGGAATGGCGGTCTGAAGTTATCGCATTTTAAAGTTCTAACACATAAGCGGGTTGCATTTTTAGACATAAGATGTGCTATATTCCTCATCATGATTGGACTTTCTAACTTATTTTTGAATAAAATAAATGAGGTTTTAGTTTCTATTCAACACATAAATCCCGCTTTCAAATTTCATATAAAAATTAATTTAGCAAAATAATTTGAATTGTTGTGAATTAAATAAGCTATGAAACAATTTCAAAATTCTGAATTATGACAAGTTTAACACAATTAAACATGAATTTATTTAAAAAAATATATTATCAAGTAAAGGTTTTGTAGATAGAAAAAATAATTTCTTCAATCATAATGGAGAATGTATGATTTTAAATTTTTTAAAAGCAAAATATAAAGCCTTTATTTACTGTTTCATATAAAACTTTAAAAAAGATAGTTTATAACTTAAACTAATAGCAAAAGGAAATATACAGAAACAGCAGGTGTGTACTCCACTCGAATTTCTCATTAGATTTCACTGTATGGTGCGGTTAGGGTTTGGAATTTGCGGAAAATGAAACGAATCAAATATGAATTTTGCGCCATTAAGTCCTTCAATCGCCATTATTCCAACATTTAGCACTGATCTGCTTTCATGTTGTGATAATACAATGTTACAGTTCACGCATGTAGCTTGAAGTGATTTTGAGTCATTGCACTCATATACGGAAAGAAAAACTAATCAGACAGTTTCCCCAATCAAAGATTTCTTTTTAAATGCAATGCCAATCTGACAATACAGCTAAAAAACCATATGCCAAATTCTATGCACGTATTCCGTTGTACTCTTGTTTTTTCGTATTCACTTGCACGAGGGTCGATTTCTCTAATTTATACAAATTAACCGTTTTACGAAAAGAGTGGTTGGTCTATTTCTCTTTTAACTTATCTGTAATTAAATTCATTCAGCTCTGTGTAAGTAGATGAATAAATGAAATTCCTATTCGAAACATGTACTAAGCGAAGTTGTTTAAGCAGTTAGTTTCCACTAAATATATGCTGAAGAATCTAGTCAAGTTCTTCAAGAACGCTTTTTATGAAGGATTATATTTTTATACTATGAAATTACATTCGAAGGAAGAACGTTAGAGATGCGCAAGTTAAAGTCTGCTAAAATAATCCAGATAAACGCCGTCATCTCAGGCAGCTAGCAGCCTCTCTTAGTGGCTAATTTAACATGTAAGAGACTACAGTAAAGGGACTGGCATAAATGAAAAGGAGTGTAATCAAAATTTTACTAAAAAAACTTTGATTATTACAAATTTAATGCTGCTAATACAAATTCGTTAAAAACACTAAATTTAATGTTTTTAAAAAATATTACTAGTATTATACTACATACTAAGGAAATCGATAATGAAATTTTAAAATTAAGAATTTATAAAAGTGAGAGAAATCACACCTTTATTGTATATCTTGAGCACTAACTATACATATCAATTGCGATTTCTGTGTATGCAGGAGGGCGTTTCTTTAAGAAAATCTTCAGCCGGCGTTTGACGTTCTGATTGTTTTGTGCCGATATGATTATGGATCGAATTTTGTTCATGGAATGTTTGTTCATAATTCTTTTCGCAAAAGAAATAAGTTCGAGTTTTCCTACGGTGTCAATTGCGTCTTTAAAGGAAAGGAAATAAGTTCATCATGTCTCAAATTAGTAGCAGACCATTTGCCTTCTATTAATTTATCAATTGTCATTAATTCTGAAGTCGTGATTTCTTTAACATAGTTCATATGCTAGAAAGGTGTAAATTTTAATATTTGAGAACGGGATAAATCGACGTATATTTAAAGCACATTATCATTACGATAAATACGATTTAATCAGTACTGTGATGAAACAAAGTATAAATGATAAACATAAAATAAAAGGTGCTTTACTTAATTCTTAACTAAGTTAATTATCACCTCCCTATTCTATTTATAACATGCATTAATTTTCTTTAAAACATAACGCATCAGAAACGAACTTCAAGGAACCAGTGTTCAGTCCGAAGTACTACCTGCGAATGAACAAGTTCAATAATAGCCAGCCGGAGACAGAGGCAACAAACATCTGCGAGCATTCCAATCACTAGCCCCTCCCACAGATTCCCCAACCCAGATAGCAAAGAAAGCTGGTCTAACAGGTTTTGGAAACCTTGTCGTCGGCAAGGTATAAAGGATTGTCACAAAGGTTTACATGACAAGGGTTGAACCTTTCGGCAAGGTAAGCGGAAAGGTTCGCTAGTCAACAAGAAACAAGGTTTTCTGTAAGGTTTTTAGTAAGATTTCCCCAAGCTTTTATTACAAGCTTGTTTCAGGCCTTTCAAAAGGTTGTTAAGAGCCCTCCTTTGGTGACAAAATAGAACTCCCCTTCCCCGCTCCGAAGCCGTACTCTTACAGAAGGGTCCAACACCCTTTTTTAATCCCCCTTCTTCTGACTCATCTTAGAATTATCTGGAATGTCAATTAATTAGAAATCTTAATTAATCAAATCTTAATTATTAATTTCAATAATTTGATCAATCTAATTTTTTATTGTAAATTGTGACAAAACTTCAAATTCCTCCAAGCCGGGTATCGAACCCGCGTTCATGTAGTTGGAAGGCAAATGCAACAACCACTATACCGGACGCAGTTACACACGATAGGAGAGGTCGCTAATAAAAAGCTTTCTTACATCAATTTGGCGGGAATGTTTTCCGAAACGGTTTGTGCGGAAATGCTTTCACAGACTTGACATTCAAACCTTGTCGGTGAGGTAGTTCATAAAAAGCTTTCCTATGTAAACCTTGCGGCAATGGTTTCCGAAACGGTTTGCGCGGAAATGCTTTCGCGGACAGCCTATGGAAAGTGAAATGGCAACCTTTCCGCAACTTTCTTTGTTATCTGGGAATTATCTCACATTCTGGATCGTAGGGTGTCTTTTTCCAAGAAGGAAATCGGGATTGCTACGTGACAGCTTTCTAAAGAGCTAAATTTATCATTATAGACAGGTTGCATCTCAAAAGTGATTATCGTTGTAGGCAGGTTGAAAATGCGGCGAGTAAATAGGAATTCCACCGGAACAATAGAAAATATCATTATAGGAAGGTTGATCGTTATAGACAGTATCGCTATATAGTAATGTTCCTTAAACATCGATAGGCTATCGAAGCCAAGTCAATAGTATCGGGTTTTCGGAACTATCGACTGAAACAATCAATGGATCGACTTTCCCAAAACAATCGATAGTTTTCTCCCGGGCTACACTATCAATAGGCGCATTTTCAGTCGATAGTTTTAAAACTATCGACCGAAACATACGAATGAAACTATAGATAATTTTAAAACTATCAACCGAAACAATCGACTGGAACTATCGAT
>BGPR01020601.1:0-27102 GCA_013235015.1 Araneus ventricosus | reverse complement strand
TACAGTACCATCAAATACAGAATAACAATCTTGACACAGAATTAAAATAGCAAGAAATCTCTGTAAAGCTATATATTACATCTAATTTTTTTTTTATGTGTGCACACTTTTCTGATTGTCATTTATCAATACAAAATGAAGTAAATAAATTCTATATCACAGTTAAATTGTAAAACAATTATATACATAAATGTTATTTTTAAAGAATTTTTTCTTTTTCACAACAATTCTTTAATTCCTAAGGTTTGGCCTAGGCTGCTCTTGTTTAAAAATTTTGCTTACATTAAGTTTCATTGTTTTGTTGTCCTTAAGACTCTAAATGACATAATTATTATTTCTTAAAATCTTTATAATCTCAAAAGGTCCTTTATATTTCTCCTGGAACACCTATGGATGAGAAAAATTCTTAACAAATACCTTGTCGCCCAAATTAAAATTTGGTACTTTACGACCCTTGATGTGCGGAGCATTGTTTTTAAAATATTGTTCCTCATTTTTTGCAAATTCATTCCTTATGGAAGACATGTTACTTCTCATATTTTTCAGATATTTTGTTTCATTTTCAGCAGTTAGAGGATCAAAAAGCTATCAAGAGGTAAATTCTGCTTTCTGCCAAAGAATATTTCTGCTGGAGCAAATTTTGTTACAGAATGAATTGAATTGTTATAGTACAATTTAAAAAATAAAAGTTCCTCTGACCATTGAAAAGTACTCTCACACATTGATGCCAAACTTTCTTTCATTGTTCTGTGAGCTCTCTCAAGTAAACCATTTGCCATTGGAGAGTAAATTGAAGATTTTCTATGCTGAATATTTAACCTGTCTAAAAATTCCACCATCTCATTTGAGATAAAATTAGTGGCATTATCAGTGATTAAAAATTTTGGAAGACCAAAATTGGCAAAGTATTTGTTTAAACAATTAATGATAGTTCTAGAAGTGATGTTTTGTAAAGGATAGGCTTCTAAATATCTACTATAGTGATCACTTATAGTTAAAATGAAATTTTTGTTGTCGGTGGATCTAGGAAGTTTACCAACGATATCAATAGCAATACATTGACCTGGTGCAAGATTTCTTTTGGGAATAATTTTTGTTTGAGTTAATTTAGCTTTTGGTTTGTTTTCTAGGCATTTTTCACCATGTTCACAAAAATTTTTTGTATCTAAGTCCATACCTCTCCATTGATACTTATGTCTAATGAATTCAAAAGTTTTCCTAACACCAAAATGTGGAGCATGGGCAGTTTCAATACAAACTTTAATTAGAGATTTAGGAATTACAATTCTATTTACAATTTTTCTTTTATTTTTATGTGCATTTTTTATCATTAACAAACCTGAATTAACATCAAGAAAATATTGTTTACATTGTTTGTTAACAGATAATTCATTCATAATTTTGCTTAAAATTGCAACTTGTTTTTGTTCATTTAAAATGTTTTGCATGGAAAGTTTATCATTAGGTTGAAAAAGAGTGATGTTGTTTACATTTAAAGAATTTTCTTCCACAACTCTGGATAGAAAATCAGCGGGATTTAAACTACCAGGTATATGAGTGGGAGTGAATGAGAAAGTACCCAAATACAATAACCATCTAGCAACTATTTCTGGCTTTTTGTCAAGACTTTGATATTCAGTTAATGGTTTAGCATCAGTTAAGAGTTCAAAATTTCCCCCCAATAATTGATCATGAAAATGTTTGACCGAAGCATAAATAGCAAGCAATTTTCTTCGTATCGAAGGATATTTACATTCTGCTGGTGTTAATTTTCTAGAAAAAAATTCTAAAGGATGTTAAACATTGTCTTTTTTTGCAATAATATACCACAAATAGCAATTTTACTAGCATCAGTAATTAATGAAATAGGCAAATTTGGATCAAAGTTTTTTAACGTAGGTTTTTTGAGAATGATTTCCTGCACAGTGTTAAAAGCATTTTCACATACAACTGACCAAACAAATGGAGTATTTTTCTTGGTTAACTTTACCAACGGTTCAACAATACCTGCATAGTCATAAATCAAACCTCTAAAATAATTTAGCATACCCAAAAACATTTGTACCTGTTTTAAATTTTTTGGCCTATGAAAATTTGTAACTTTGTTCACATTCTGTTCTGATGGAGAAAAACCATTAGAATTTAAATCAAAACCCAAATATGTAATTTCTGGTTTGCACAACTGCAATTTTGCTGGATCAAGAGTTAGATTAAATTTTATGAGTCTATCAAATACTTGCTGCAAAGTTACTTTAAGTTCACATATGGAATCGGCTGCAATTATGATGTCATCGAGAAAAAATTGAACATTTTTACCTGTGATGCCATTTAAACATTTTGAAATTAGTGTGTGAAAATATGATGTACTGTTTTTTGAGCCAAAAGGAAGTCTGGTCGGTTGAAAATTACCCATTTCCGTACAAAAAGCAAGTTTCCTCTTATCCTCATCTCTCAATTTTATTTGAAAGAAAGCTGACTTCAAATCCAAAACACAATAAATTTCCTACCTGCAATGTTTTTAATAATTTCAGAAATTTTTGGAAGACAAATTTTGAATGTTTCAGTTATGCTATTAAGAAGTCTATAATCTACAACCATTCTAAATTTAGGTTCAGAATTACTGTCATTAGGATTTTGTTTTTTTTTAATGAAAATTACAGGAAAACAATAACTGGAAGAAGATGGTTCAATGATACCTGCCTCTAAAAGATTATTAATTTCCTGCTGAGCATATTTTTTAGCCATGAGAGGAATAGAATAAGGTTTTGTTTGTAAAGGAAAATTATGCAAAAGAGAAAATTCTGGGATTACTGCTGAAGTTTCACCAAGAGTTTTGTATGACTTTGAAAATACCTTATAATTTTTAAGAAGTAATTGCTGCATGTCTTTTTTGTCTTTATCATTAAGATGGTCAAGTTTAAAATCAGATTTGAGTAACTCGTCTCTGCGCATTTTATGAATTTCATTTAAGTTTAAGTTGTTAATTTGATAAATTTCAGATTCAGAAGGAGACATGATGTCATTTACATCAAATGTTGAAAATTTACCCATAATTGTATTTTTTCTGACATGAATGACTTTATTTGTGTTATTTTCAATTATGATGTGAAAAAGATTAGCATTAGTGGGAACATTAAGAGATTCATTGATTAAATAACCCAATTTATTTTTCTTTGGAATAAAAATTAGATCTTTGTTTTTTGAAATGTTTTTAGGAACTTTTAAATTTATGATTTGTGTTGAAAAAGGCTGAACTGTAATATTATTGGCTATTTTGACATTAATCGCATGAAAAGTTTCCTCGCTGGCATCAACTTTCTCACCAAAATTGTTGTTAATTTGCTCAAAGCTTTCTTTTTTGTTTTTGTCACTTTCAGATATGTCACAATCAGTAGTATCACTGTAAACTTTGGTAGGAGAATTTTCCTCAAAATCAAATTTTTGATTACCAACTAGAATTTGTTTGTTTACAGTATCTATGACAACTTTATTTCTTTGTAAGAAATCATATCCAAGAATAGCATGATAATGAGCATTCCAAGAGTTAAGTGTGACAAAAAATTGATTGGAAAACCATTTATTTACAATTTTGAATTTTAAATTAATTGCTGACATGTATGGAACAACTGTGTTATCTATTGTTTTAATCCTAACCATTCTTGAAATATACTCAACTTTAGTTTTTGTTTTGATTTGATCAACAATGTGTGGCTGAATTAAACTTACATTTGCGCCTGAATCAATAAGACATTTTAACTGAATACCACAAATTTTTATATTTACAATTGGAAGATTGTTGCTATTGTTAGTGCACGACATTAATACTTTGGTTTCTGTGTTAATTACTACATTTTCTTTATTTTGATTTGAGTGTTTAGCTGAATTTTTATTTTTACTTTTTGATTTTTTAGTTTGAGAATTTTGCTTTTTGATTACATTTTTATCCTTAGATTTCTCACCATCATACTTTTCTGACACTTTGACATTACTCTGTTTTTTCTTTGTTACACGAGACACTTTTTTGTTGTTTTCAAAATCATAACTCTTTGCTTTATAGATTCCTGCCAAAGAGAATTCTTTTTTTTTGTGGTTTGCAAGAATCTTCTAAAAGTTTAAATTGTTTCTGAAACCTCTATTAGAAACAGATCTAAAATTACCTCTGCAACCTCTTCCAGAATTATTCCTATGGTTTGTTCGAGAGCGATAAGGATGAAAATTATTTGCACGAAAAGTTCTGTTGTAGCTTGCCCTATTATTATTACCCCTATAATAATTACCACGGGTATAATGAAAACAATTATTGGCTTTGTGGTTTAACTTGCCACAAATTTGACATGGAGATTGTTGGTAACTTTGAACATTATTGGAGTTGGTTGCTGGTGCTTCTGTCAAACTATTTACACACAAATTTTGAGATGAAATAGCATTTACTTTTTCGGATAATTCAAGTATTTGTTTATTCGTACTCAAATGTTGTGATAAAATCTGGTTTATACCAGAATCTGTGACATTTATTTCTCCACCATAATCACTCAAAGCATTGTCTATGTTTTTAGCTATTGCTACAGCAGATTTGAAAGTTTTGGGACCCAATTTTTTAACTTCTACCCTGATATCTGGTCTCAATGCCTCAATAAATTTTGAAAGCTTTAATTTTTCTGTCAAGTTTACAATACTCTCCTCTCCGCTATTATTGGGATTGGAGAATTTTTCAGTGGTAGAACTGACTTGCTCTGCCAAATCTGAAATAGATTGGCTGACTTTTTGTTTCAAATTATTAAACTGTCTTTGAGCCTCTTCAAAATTTGGTTGTTTACAAAATTTTTCTTTTAACTTTTTTACCAAAGAATCAAGATGATCTATTTCTTCTAATTTTGGATTGCTTACCAAGAATTTTAATGCTTCATCTTTAAGATTGAGTTTTAGAACTAGAATTTTTTTGGCCTCGCCCCATTTCTCTAACTTAGCAATATCATTAATTTGTTTAATGAAAAATTCGAAACTGTCCTCATTTCCCTTAAAGGGTGTGAGAGAGGCAATTAGACTGTTAGACATGATAGTAAACTCAATATTTGACAGTAATAAAAATATATATATTAAAAAACTCAAATAAAATAGACAAATTTATGTATATAAGTCATGTAAAAACACTGAAAAATGTAACCAACAAGTTATGAAACAAAGACCAAAAATATGAAAATATTTTCACTAAATTAATACCATTTGAATTTTATTTTTTCCAGAGGAGACTGGAGAATCGAGCAAAAATATAAACTATTTTTAATACTGACATGTGCATCACTGTTAAATTTAAATTAGTTGGCAGTAAATTAAATTTATTAATTAACCCATGAACTCAACCTTAAATTTGTATATTACAATTTTGCTTTTGAACACGGCACCAAATATTGGATGGGGTAGCTAGGATTACTATAAATATTAAAGTAAAGTAGGTACCCAATGTTAAAATTTAAATTATTTAATATATATATATGGTTATCAATTATCAAATCAATTTTGGGTACTGAAAAAAAATAACACGATAATAAGCAATTCAAGCTATAATGATTATAATTCACCTACCTTTTCAGATCTGAAAAACCTAGCTACTATTAAAAGTCAATTTGCATATAGTGGTAGTACATTGCGCTATTTCAATTAAAGAAAAACCAAGTATTAATAATTTTAAATAATTTTTTATTTAGCAATTATTAATATTGAAATTATTTACTGCCACAAAAATTAAAAATATGTATAAAAATTGATGCTCAGGAATGAACATGTATTAAACAAAACAAAAAATAAAATTGTAGCTACACATTAGCACTGCAGACCTAAGAATTATACTTTAGAACACAAAGTAAAAAAAAAACAACCTAAATTCGATAGAGATGTAATGATCTTAATTCTGTGCCACATAACAAACACGTCTTGAATTGATGAACACTATTTTACAAGTGAATTTTCCTTGTATTCACTCAACAATGATATTTGAAGTATGTTACTTGCACACTTTCGCATTTTCTTCGGCCATTTTTTTAGACTTGTATCACTCACTCAAAAATTGGAAAAGCTGAAGATGGGAAAAAGACGTCCAGCAGAAATTGCAGCTTAAAAGATGATCATAATCTCCATAATTAGTAGTACACATTATTACGATGAAGAAGAAAAATGCTGAAGGTATTACACATATTGCAGATCTTGTAAAAGGTGATAATCATTATAACTCTGTAACACTGATGAAGACCAGCGTTCATGCCACCACGTAGCAGAGTTTTTTTTAAATTGAATAAGCAAGCACTGCTTTCTTTCACTCACAGCATTTTAATTCACAGATTGTTTTGGAATATTACTGTAGAAAAAAACTTCATTTCATTTTTAGATTATTCATCACTGTGGTTTCTCATACTATTCCCTTCAAGGAATATCAACCAAGAACAAAAAATATCTTCAGCTTCAGATTCAAAAATACAAAAATTATTAACGGAAAAATTAAAGCAGAGGCAAGACCCCAGAGGCCCAACCGGCCCTGGGGCCCGCAGCTGGAACAACACCAACCACTCGCTCAGCCCATCACAAAAGAAGTTCAAATCGTAACGGAAAACGATTCCAGATACAGACGCCCAAAACCTGATTACGCCAAATTCTTACGCGAAAACAAGATGGCGAGGAAATAGTCCCTTTGAAAAATTTGAATTTAAGAATTAATAAAGTTGAAACCTTAATGGAAACAACAACAAAAGTTAAGACAATTAATAATTAAATCGAATACAAAGAAAATAATTAAGAAAAATTAAGATATTAAATGAAACGGCTGAAAATTATCGTTTGAATTTCAAAATTTGCCAAAGATGCCACAGGAGAAGAAAGAAACTTTAGTGGCGAAGAATTAAATTAATAAAAAATACTGACAAAACCGAAAAATGATGTCGATGCAATATTTGCAATCTAACAAACGGTTAACATAATCGTTCTCCCCCTCCAAATCAAATTAATGGCCATAAAATTTCCGGACAGTGATAAAAATGGGGGGAGGGGGCGTCCCGAGGAAACGGTGGGTGATGGGGCAAAATGGGAGTCATATTCGGATTCAGGGGGTCATTTTACATAAGAATTTACAGGAATGGTGTCAGGGCCGATTTTCATGCAGCGCAGTGTAATCAATTTACTATATGAAAAAAAATCTTGTCTTGTCTTTAATAATTCTGTTCCTTTTCTAAGAGTCAGTCCGTTCAAAAATAATTTCCCCATGGAGGGCTGAATCTTGTATATTTTTCTTCTTTGGTGTTGTTGCCCAAAGAACAAAACAATGATGATAGATGAAACCAGTCTTACTTGTCAAAAACAGTGTTCAACAATATTGGGTTCTGTTTTGTGCATTGTTTCTCTCTGGGAGAATGCATGAAACAGATAACAAAGTTCTAGTCCCTTTTTTGGCCAGACTTAGTGATACTCCCAGTTGCTTAGGTCATATCATCAAGATTAAAATATTGTCTCTGATGTTCATCTCAACAAAATGTCACTGACATCAAACATTAGTATATTCATATTTTTCTATTTGAAACGTATTTGTATCTGTTTGTAAAAATGTTTCTTTCATACAATTTTTAGAGTCACGTACACTTAGATATTTACATTTAAATTATTTTTCATATTAAGAAATCAGTAGTTGATTTTACTATTGAAAGGACTTTTATTTAAAGCATCTTTCACCAGGTGAATCGAACTTTTTTACAGTCAACTAGCTAGTGTTTATTGGAGTACTCCAAGGAACATGATATATAATAGAAAATTTTTCTGACCATATTATTGAAGTAATTTTTATATTTGAATGAATATTTTCTAGGTTTTCATAAATATATTTGCATTTATATTTTTGATTGTACTCATTGAAATGCATTTGAAATATTTGGATATCTTATTGTACCTTTATTGTTAATATTATTAAATTCAATCCCATGACCAGCAATTAAAGCAATTTATCAAAATTTTAATAGTACTTTATAACTTGTCCAGCTTCTCAGGTTCTGCGATAGAAAGGGCCTTGCTGTCGTACGACTCTTGCGGAGGGGGGAAATTGTGATATTTTAAGTTTTTAACTTTCTTAAATCATTTTTAATGACACCTCATTTTTAATTACTTCTACTCCCATCGTAATAAGCGCACTACGACTTTCATTTCGAGTCACGAGTCTTCCGGGAAAATCCCCTTTTTTCCGTATATAACCTCCCAGTGCGTTGCTAACTGCCCATTTTGGTTTCAACATGTAGGATGATAACAACAGCGCGGCGCTTTGCGCGTTACCTCTTTAATTCTGGTCATGGAGCTACGTATAAAATGATCCCTTTACCTATGAAAATATAACCTATCTCCAATGATTGAATAAAAGAAGATTGAATCAACTAAAGTCTTTTCCTTGACCCAGATGCTCTACACTTCATATTTAATATTAATGTATCATAGATATAGCTCAGCTTTAATTAACTAGGGTAAACTATGGGGATTTGATGATACTTATATTGAAGCAAAAGTACCAGCTGGACTTTTTTCTAATCCATTAGCTAAAACTCACTATAAACTGAAATATATTACATAAAGAACATCATGTAACAACTAGAATAATTTCTAAAATTAAAAAAAGAATAATATAGAAACTTATTTATTTAATATACTAGGATTCAAAAAATGTTTCTGTCAAAAGTCGATTTCTCTATGATGCTGAAATACATAAATGTTTATGAAAGTTAGTACGAGTAAATTTAGAGAAGAAATAATACATAATAAATTTTGAATTAGAAAATTGAAATTTATAAATTGCAAACATATATAGATAGAAAATCTACTGCAAAAAATTAGATTTGGCGAAATTGGACTGCTGTTGGATACAATATTGATAGATTTGGACTACTTCCACATTATGTGTTTAATTAGAGATATCTTCTGTTGTGTAATGAGCTTAAACAAAAATGTACGAGGAAAATCATGGAAATGATATTTTTTTCTCACATATATAATATACCTATGTTGATACAAATAAAAAATTTTCTACCAATTAATTTTTCTAAATTTTTTGAGATAACTATCAATTTGTTACTTTACTGAAATATAACGACTCTCTGTAATCGAAAGGTATTTAATTTCATCAGTTTTGGTGATATTTTCATTTTAATTCATTTGTTTAATCAATCTTTTATTCACATTCAGCGAAGTGATTTAGATTTTCCTTTAGTACATTTTCATAAAAATTAAAGAAATATCTGTGTAAATAAATAACTTCAATGATTTTTTGCTGTAAGTTCATATTTCATTGTTAAGTTAACTAATTCGACAAAACCTCTTTCAGATTTATGTAAGCAGGGGTGTAGTGGAGCCGGAATGCCGTTCCTGTGCTTTTTTTACGAAAATAAATAAGAAAAAATTGTAAAATCTGCCTTAAAAACAATGCGATTTTTATCACCATGGTTAGAGCGTTCCGGCACAGCCTAATTTACGACTACATAAATGTTTATAAGATTCTGCAGTACCCATAATTTTTCTGTCCAGATAATCAAACTTTATATTTTTCGGTGCGCTTGCCAAATATTATTTACAACAGTCAATTCTAGCAAACAAGGCCGGCCCAAACAAAAGCGGGGCCTGGTTCAAAGTTGATTTGCGGGGCCTTGCAACAAAATTCGCATAACAAAATAATGATTTATTGTATTTTGGTAATTATTAAATTGCTCAGATTGGAAAAGCACTTGATTAATAAATGAATACAATTTATGCATAAGGAATATAAGAAATATAATTTTAAAAATAATTTTTGATAATTAATTTACTTTCAAATTTAATATGACCAACGTGCAAACTTTAATGCTAAAATCGTTAAAAACATTATCCTACACGAAATCAATAATGAAGTTAATTGAATAATAGCTATTAAATAGTCAAAAATATTTATGAAAAGGCAAAAGTTTAACCCTCCAGTGGTCGCGAGTATGTACGAAGTACTTGTATCGTGCATCGTATTATATATTTATATCGTGTTATTTTACAAAATTGAATACATTTTATATTTATGTAATCTGTATTTAATAGCTCCATACTAAATAAAAATTGCATAAATAAAAATTGCACTTAAATTTATAAAAGAACGATATAAGCAAGTAATACGATGCTCAATATAAGTATCTCCTACAATACGTTTGAATGCTGGAAGGGTAAATAATCCAAATATGAAATAATATGTAATGTAGTGTTATACTAGACAAATAATAGTTCGAATTATATTGGATTTTGATTAAACGCACTTTTCTAGCTTTTATGGAGGAAAATTCATCAATTACTCCATCGAATTAATTTTATCAGAAGTGTATTTTTCGATGCTACAAAATGCAAAATCATCCAGGCCATCTCCCATGGTTGCTCAAGAAAATGACAATATTACTATCAGTTTATTAAATGAATGTTTACAACTAGCAACAGACACTGAAATTGTTAAAAGTATCTGAAGTGCATTTCTCAGATTTGGGAAAAGATCCTCACCGTAAGAAGGTACAAATTTTAAAACCTCTATAGCAATTTTTGAACAAAAGAAATGTTCAATATTTTTACACTTTTCGATTCAAGTATGAAAGCACACAATTTTTTGTGTGCTTCCATTATTGTAGAATGAGGACAGAAACGTACTGAATATTCAATACTAAATACGAATTACTGTAAATATATTTAGAGAGAGAAAAGTATTAACTCAGATAAACTTATAAGTAACTTTAAATAATGCAGAGGTTTCTCAGTCATTGGGACTGAAGAGGATTCAATTATTTCATGAAAGTGCAAAATAAATCATTTGACATTCATATTTTGAAACAGTTATTTGAATATGATAATTGAATTCAAGCATTCCTTTTTAAATAAAAAAAAATTCTTCAATTATTTTTTGCGAAAACAGGTTGTAGAAATGCGTGCTGTCTTCCTGCTTTTGTGAGGAATTATTAAAAACTGTTCAGCTTGAAAACTTTCTGCGCTAAAATTAAAATTATAAAATGAGAAAATAAGTTCAATTAGAGTTTCAAAAGATGAAAGTTCTAGAAACCTTAAATAGATTTTAACAATGCAATCAATTGAAAGAGAAAGTCCCTCCCGCCCTTTCAATTTTTCTATCTGTTATGTTGTTTACTTTGTAAATTGTTATATAAAAGCATAAATTGTTATGTGGTTTACTTGATGAATTTTTTTACTTAAACACATAAATTGCTAAATTGTTATTATCCATAATATAATATGATATATACCTAAATAGTTAAGTTGTTACTTGATGGATTGAAACACTTAAATATATATAATTGTTAAATTGTTAACTTGATATTTAAACACATAAATTGTTATCTTGATATTGTATAATATAATATATAAACACTTAGATATATAAAGCTGCAGTTCATTAGATTAAAAAATTGCATTTGCTAAATTAATTTATCCGTATATATTTCAAGTATCCTTTTTACTAAAAATAAAAAAAACAAAGGAAAGATAGCATGCATAAATATAAAAAAAGAAGAGTTAACAACGTCAGACATGAATGCAAAAAAAGAATTACTCCTGAAAAAAAGGAACTAAAAGATTTATTTGTATTAATACACAAAAATAATAATTGACATTAACTTAATCTCTAGACTACATATTATCAGGATATTATTAGGGGGCCCTTTTTCTTAAACTAAAAAAAAATGTTGATCAACATTCGCGAAAAAAAAAAAAAACACACACACACATTGCATTAAACTAGAAACTCAAAAAGTCGGAGAAATCTTTTTGAAATAGTCCTTAAGTTCCTCTCTTGTTTTTCTTATGTAAAGGGGGTGAGAATTGGATGCAAAAATTGGATGCCATGAAATACGTAAAAAAAAAGTATCTTGATAAATTAAAGAATTCTTATCTGTTTGGTTTCCTCCTTCATGAATCTTTATACATCATACTAGTCCGCTCCTCCTTTACAATCCAGACGGGGGAACATTACCCGAACGGGGCATTCACATACTCCTCATTTTGGGCAAAACAACTCAGCAGATGTAATTCGAAAAGTCCGCACCGGAACGAAGGATGAGCACCATTTTTTTCTTTTTTTCAAAAAAATCATTTAGCAGCGCGTCTCGATTCTCCAAAATCCTTCTTCAAGTCCAGGGATCAAGGCCCCTCTTCACACTCCGGCCTTGCGTCACCGAAAAAAAACAACGCCTGATTGGACAAGCTTGTTGTCAGGCGCTCTTTCAGAGTGACCTTATAGCCTCCCCCGCTCGTAATGTGGTGAGAAAGTGACCTTTAACTGACCTCCTGCACGTAGGCACTGGACAATCTTGGACCAAGGAAGCGAAAAAGGAAAAAGCACATTTCATGTAGCAGACAATACTACACTATCGATTTACGATTACAGCATTGAAATAAAATTTCATACCGTATGAATGATATTTTCTTTTAACTTAGATTATAAAATGAATTCTTAAAAGTTGAGCTCATTATTTATTCATATTTAATAACAAATATACCAAAAGATAAAACTAAAAAAAGATAATCACCTGATCACTAAGTTATCCACAGTTATGCACAACCTACTGTGAGTTTCAGTTTTAGGATATTTAAATTGAATCAATTTTCAAAATGCTTTGCATATTTTAAAACTTATCCAAATTATTTTGATATGTAGTTTGTCAAAATAATGAAAAGATTCCAAATAAGTAACATTTTATAATAAAAACTGCACAATGTAAAAGAGTAGAAAACCCCAATTGTCGTTTGTTAATTAAAAAAATCTTTTATCTGAAATGTATTCAATAATAGCAAGTAGCAAAAATATTGTACTACAGAAACAAAGGGGAAAATGTTTTTTAGACTGATAACCTACTATAATATTAAAATTTTCTTTTTGGAAATGTAAAAAGAAATGTTGTTTAATGAATAACTATAAAAAAGAGATAAAAAATAGCATACCTGAAATTTGTCTGCAAGAACAAAAGCAGAATATTTTATTTTGCTGTACGGCTGATATTCTGAATGCGAACGAACTATTCAACTGAAAATTAAGCTTCCGAGAAGACTCATTGTGTTGTCCGTAGTGTTTCACACAATCCAAATAATATTCCAGATTCAATATTTCAGATTCACTGCCATTGATTAAACTCTGAGGGATAGATGTAACAGACTACCTTTTAACAAGTACCCACGATGAATTAATAGACGCTGGAAGACCACACTTAAGAAGAAAAGAGAGAAACCCCTGTGATATCTGCCTCATTCATCACTTGGCAGTCCTACTGGGCACAAGAGAAATACATGTGCTTAACATAGAGCTAGATAAGGAAGGAGCACAACAAAGTGCATGTCCGCGATGGATTGATAGTGGGATGGATAGATTTAACAGAATACCTTTTAGCAAGTACCTACGATGAATTCGTAGATTATGGAAAACCACACTTTTTACAAGAAAAACGAGAAACCCCTTTGACATATGTGATTCATCATCGTTTAGCAATCCTGCTGGACACAAGGGGAACAGATGTGCTCAATTTAGAACTAGATAAGCTGAAGATAAAACATTCATCTAGAGGTGTCTCTTTAAGCTGCCCTGGGAAAGACTATCTGCTGGCCATTAGGGGAACAGGTGTGGATCCCTGAAGCAATTGTCTCGGAAACAAGGAATGTATTGAATGTTATCACCCGAAACCGACTTCAGCCATTTCCCGAAGACGTCAGAACGTATAACTCGCAGTCTCCTGCTTCTGCAATGTTTTATATGTATGGTTTGATAAAAACAAACAAATCTCAAAAAAGGCATTTTGATTTTATAAACTCCCTCAGTGGCCTTGTGCGGTCGCACCGTTTGCACCCCCTCCGGCCGGCCCTGCTAGCAAACCTACTCTAATCTCTACCTAACTCGACTTGTCGAAGTTCTACGATGATTGATTAGACGTTAATGACCCCATTCGCAAATACTACTATATATAGTGTCTACAACACTGATATAATGACAATGGAATGGATGTTGGTACCTTATTGTAAAATTCCATATATCAAGCATTTAGACTGACATGTCTACAAAATTTATATTTAACATTAAACTTATAAGATTATTTGCGACAACAAAAGTTTTTCTTTGGTTATAATATTGGTCATTGTGAAAATTTAATCTAAGATTTCATGCTTGTATTTATTATCGAATAACTTTGAAACATGTAAAAAAATCCCATTTCCTTTTTTTCCCCATGATATATAAATATATATGTGAAGTACTAATATATGTGCCTTAAGTGAAATGCTATTGTAGCACTTTGTTGAAGAAATTGTAACACTATTATTTTTTATTATTTTATTGTAGGGAAAGCTCGAATATTTTTAGTATATCAAACATAAATTAAGTAAGATAAACAGAAACTTCCTTCATTTTAATGAATTCTAATTAAGTACTCTGTGAAGAGAGACGATTTACAATATGATATCTCAAAAAATAAATAATAAATATCGATATATCGAGAAATATCGATTTATCATAGACGATATATCGCGATGATAAAGTCTAGTCATCGTCCAGACCTAATTAAAATTATTATGAATTTATTAGTCACAAAAAATTCTTTATCCCAATTGGAATCAAGAAAAATTAAAAAGTTAGAATCATTGATCAAACCAACTATTCTACTGGTTCCTTTGTGAACAAAATCGATCTTTATGCATAGTGTACCGATTGCTTTCACTCAAATCAAAAGAGTCTTAGCATTCTCTCCTCGCTAAGAAACTTCTCTGCAACAAAACATGGCGATTAAACAGAGACAAGACGTCTTCCTTCCGTGCAAGAGAAACATTCTTTCCCTATCTCCTCCCTCCCACTCAAAGGACTTGTCGTTCACTCCGGAACGAGGAACAGATTTGATAGGTCTCGAGTTCATTTGTTCCTTTTGAGGATCCGGATCTGAGTATTCGTTCCTGTTTTGAACGAATCGTCACTATCGCGAAGGCCATCTCACTTGGAAACAGTTGAAGTCGATGGAAATTAAACTTTTTAAAAAAGTTTCTATTAATTTGTCTTCGAGCTAAAGTGGAGAAGGTCATTTGTTGCTGGAAAATCCAGTTTGCTTCTGGGAACGGTTGGTTTGGAGAACTGTTGCTGTGCTGAAGGTTATCGAGATTTTTCTCGGCGTTATTTTTATTAAAGTAGGGAATACATTCAAGAGAGTGAAGTTTGATTAGGACCTAATTTCTAGATAAGGAAACATCTTTAATTTAATTTAGTATGCAAAGATATAGGCTGTACAAAGATTATTTGGACACTTAAAACATTTCCCGAGTGCTTTCTTTCATTTTCTTCAGATTTTGATAATGAATATGATATTTTGATGCGTCAAAAAGGTGAAACCGAAAGGCTTAGTTTTATCTTTATTCATTTTGGAGCTGCATTTACAAAAGTGAAGCCAGATTATAACCTTTTTACCTCTAGATGAAGAAGCATCTGGTATTTAGTAGCGTGTGTAATGCAAAGATGACCAAAGATTATTTGGACACTTGAAATATTTCCCGATTGCTTTCTTTTATTTTCTTCAGAATTCTGATATTTTAATGCCGAATATGTTTTATTGATGCATCAAAAAAGTGAAACCGAAACGCATAGTTTCTTCTTAGTTTTATTTTTATTCATGCTGTAAAACATTAAAAAGAGTGAAGACAGATGAGGACGTAGATGTAGAAGCATCTGTAATTTAGCAGTGCTAAGATGTAGGCTGCTCCAAAATTATTTCGAAACTTACAATATTTGCCGATTGCTTTGTTCTATTTTCTCCAGATTTCTGATATTTTAATATAGAACATGTTTTAATATCGGTCAAAAAGGGAAAACCGAAATGTGGCATCTGCTGTTAGTACTAATTTGAAAGAAATTAATACGATTTTAATATAAACTGATGATTATACTAATCATTTTTCGTGGAAAGAGATGCCTTTGTGATAGTAAGTTTATGTATAAACATAAAGTTTGATGTTTCATCTCTTAAAAAAATATTTTTTATCGTGCATATGTAAAGTGCTTTGAAGTAATAATCAGGTTTTCACAGTAAACGGATAAAAAAAATTATCTTCCAAAAAAAGGCCTATCTATTTAATCAAAATACGGTTATTTTCAGTTATAATGGTGTTTTCAATCAGCGTAGACTATTCTGCTTTTAAATAAATGTAATAAGAATAATTTTTAAAACACTATTTTATTAGTGGATTAAAAAGCAGAATTTTTAAAATTAAATTGTATGTAATTTTTAAATGAAATTCAATTATTATACATAAGACAGATTCTTGAAATAATTTTTTTCTCAATTTCCCTGCCAGGCGGATCTCCGCTTATGAGATCAAAATTAATTTAGTCGATTAACTGATAATCACGTTTAGAAAATAATAAAGTAGTGCATTGTCGTTAAGAATACACTATTGAATAAAATTTCAGAACTCTTAACACATCAAGAAGTGAGTAAAAAATTGATTACGAAACTCAAACCAAACTGATTAACTGAGTGGGTAAAAAATTGATTACAAAACTCAAACCAAATTGATTAACTCAGTGGGTAAAAAATTGATTACAAAACTCAAACCAAATTGATTAACTGAGTGGGTAAAAAATTGATTACAAAACTCAAACAAAACTGAATAATTGAGTGGGTAAAAAATTGATTTCAAAATATAAATTCTTTACAAACATTAAACCAATTTCCTAACACAAAAGTTTATAACAAGGCACCCTGCAGCTATAATTTCATCAAGACAGACAGAGAGCGCATTCTCCCCTTTTCTGCATTATGTCCAGATTTACGCCAGTGAAAGAAATACCATAATTTTCACCCCTGAACCAACATCCCATCAGCTATAATTTCATCAAGACAGACAGAGAGCGCATTCTCCCTTTTGTGCATTATGTCCAGATTTACGCCAGTGAAAGAAATACCATAATTTTCACCCCTGAACCAACATCCCATCAGCTATAATTTCATCAAGACAGACAGAGAGCGCATTCTCCCTTTTGTGCATTATGTCCAGATTTACGCCAGTGAAAGAAATACCATAATTTTCACCCCTGCACCAACATCCCATCAGCTATAATTTCATCAAGGAAGACAGAGAGCGCATTCTCCCCTTTTGTACATTATGTCCAGATTTACGCCAGTGAAAGAAAATCCATACTTTGCACTTTAGCACAGAACGAATTTCTTCGTTGATCCAGCGCATTTGGACAGCTGAGAGAGGGAGGCCGTCAGTGCCAGTTGTAAAAGAACTGTAGAGCATCAAAGCGAATTCTACAAAAAATTAAAAGTGGCGAGATTTCCTGACCCGAAAGGTATCTACCAAAAGAAAGCGAAAAAAGAGATGATAGAGTGGATGAACCTCCTAATCCATGGCGTAGTTCAAACTAAAAGTAAAACGACGTGGCAGTTTTGTTTCAATCTATTTTTGACTTACGTAATTTTGATTTACCAAACATTAGTAAAAATTATATCTTCTTTCCGTTCTGATTTTTTTTTTTGTTTTTCACTTCTTTAAACTCTGTGCTAGTGTTATGAAAGAAGATCGTTAGGCTTGTCTCGTAGAATTTTAAAAATGACTTTTCCCAAGAGATGGCGCTGATGTTTACTGGATTGTGACGTCATCTTTTTCATCAAATTTACAGCATTGTTGCCAAGAAAGAAATAAATGGTACTTTCTGGTACCTCGAAAAAACTGAAGGGTTCCCTACCATGTGGATAAGGAAAACCACAATGACATCTCTTTCTTAGATTACAAAAGAGGACTCCCCTTTGCCTTTGGTTACGAGGAGGGTCGAGCTCAGGGCCAGAGAAGTATATACTTCTCTGGTCCTGGTCGGACTGCGGATTCTTTTTTTAGCTGGTTTTTCATTTCATCTTAGTGTGGGGTGGGGAACCGAGTACCTCTTGTTACATTACCTTGGTGGTTTTTTTTTTCTATTTGAAAATCTTGCATAAAGGATGCTTCGATAACAGTATTTTATGATTCTAGAATGACAGCAAATTGAATTAAAATTTAAATAAATAATATTAGTTAGCCTTCCTTGTTTAGAATGTCGCAGTAGGTGAATTAGCCTAATTAAAAGGAATCGCAAGCAATCTATAACAAAAAAAAAATCAAATTCGCTTTTCTACAATGAAACCTCTTAAACGCTTAATAATTGGCTACAAACTAAAATAACTTGGATTACTAGATTAGTAACTAGATTAACATTGGGTGTTTTTGGATTAGCAGGGGGGGGGGGCATAACAAAAATAATAGTATTCCGCACATGTCTTAACGTGAGGGGGCAAAAGATTTATAGGCATCTAAAAGACCCGGGAGTATAGGGAGTAGACAGCAAAATTTAAAAAAATTAGTTAAAAATTATCTAGTTTTCCGAACATTATTGCTTTGTTTCAATTCCTAGTTTTAGGCAGCGAAAAGTGAAATAAAAATTTAATTTTTTCCTAAAAAAATTGGGGTGTGATTCCCGCCCCCCCTTTCGCCGCCACTGGAAATTGATGAAGACGAAAAACTTTGGTTCACCCCTCTCCACAGAAAGCTGATAATGGTTTATAAATTTCATCAAGGTTTTATTTGCTATGCACATTGCTTACATGCATTTTTTTAAGAATAGCAAATTTATTCTGGAAGATATAAAGGTTTTCTTTAAAAAATCTCAGATTTTTCCGCATGTCTTTTGCTTATAATATACAAATCTTTCCACGAAATAATGAGGAACTTACAGAATACTTGACAATGTGTTAGAGAAGTATTCCACTAAAATTTGAATTTAATACTAATATAGTATCACAATTTTCTGTGATATTTTGCGAAAGCAGCTATAACTATAAATGAAAATTTTGGAGTAGCTTTCAAATTGCAAACTTTCATCCAGCTATGTATATTAAATCTTCCTATTACTTAGGATATTAATCATTGCGATAAACGTAAAATCAAAAGTTCTCATACTCTAATAGGTTCTCCCCATTCAAAAAAGATTAGTTCCGCAATAGAGAATATATTTTTTAACTTCAACCCGAGATACTTTGAATGTTGGAGGGGGTGGAGGAAAGTTTCACGTATATAAGACGCGTGGTTCGAAAATTAGATTAAAAATATTTTTATACAAAAACAAAGAACATAATACACTGGCTAAATGCACTCTAATGATATTAACACTCTGATTACTAAGAGTTCTCAAAATCTGAGTACAGTTGTATACGGAGGTTTGCTTACTAATTGATCTTTGGAATGCATTCGTCCGTCCCGTTTCCCCTTTTCTCCTTACTACGGGTGGTGGGGGATATGAATGGCAGGTCTTTCATCTCTCCCCTAAGGGTCCCTTTAATGACCACTCGCCCAACTGCCTTCTCTCCCCTTTCCAGGGTCAGAGAAATACAAGGGCTGGTTCATAGAGCCTTCAGCGAAGAAGCAGTGGGGGAAATTTGTGACGTCACCATGCGGACACTCCGCGCTCAAAAATACGAAAACTCCTTTTGATATTATTGTTTTCCCTTTTTTTACTTAATATTTAAAATTGGATGCCAGTATATCAAAATATCATAAGCATAGTAAATATTTGCGAAACAGACATATACTTTTAAGTAATTGTTGAAGGATAGTTTCGGATCTTAAAAATTTAGGCAAAAATTCAAATAGTACGTATCATGCGCAAACCATTTCATGTTTTTATTGAACCAAAAGTTGAAACCTTTTTAAATACTCACATATCTGTTATGTTTTGCAAACATAACAAAAATATAAATACTAAGAAAAATTATTCATCTTATAACTATACTTAAAATATGTAATAAATATAATGCAGTTATATATATATTTAGTATTTTTTTCATAACCATCAAAACATCAAGAAGCATACCAAGTCTAAAAGAACATTTGGAACAGCATCCCTTTATTGTGCTAGCATTGGGAAATCATATCCCTATCTGATTTCGCCAGCATAAATAGATCGAACAATGAAATGTCTCGAAATATTTTTTGTTGTCCACTTGATTTTGCTTATATTTTCTATTACGGCATTTATCTATGTTGATGTTAAGATTTTTTTTAAAAATTTTCTTCTATTTTCGATACTTTTTTCAGTTTACTTTTTTAACTTTTATTTTCGGTTAAAATATGGCTAATTTGCGCTCTCATTTTCATTTCTTTTTTTTCCCCTCTGATTTTTCTTCGTCTCCTTTTCTGTCTTCTCAAGTTCATTATCAAGAAAACAAATTCTTTCCAGAAGTAATGCATTTTCTTTTTGAATTTCAAAGCAAGATGAGCAAATCTTTTCAGTTTCTGATATAGTAAATGGCTCCATAGCTGTCGTGACACATGCTTTTTTAAGCGTCAGACATTTTAATCTGATTTTTGTTTCCTGCAAAATACTTCTTTTCCTCTCACTTCTACTTGAAACATCTTCCCCATTATCTTGCAATGGTAAGTTGACACTCGGAAATGCATCAGGTTTTAAAATTTTCTTTCGATTTAAACTAAGTAGGCTATTTCTTATGCCATCTATGTAATCGCTTGGCCTAAAGTGATCAATACATATCCTAGCGTATTTTACATTTATATGACCTTACCTTTTACATTTCGAGATCCAAATTTTATTCAGATTCGGACATACTGAAAACATATGATGTATTATACCTTTGTCTTTCGTTTTCTGGTAATAATTTGAGCACGTAGCGACAGCACAAGTAGATATACTCACAAGAGATGAAAGATTTTCTTAATATTTCATCAAAATCACAAGTAACACAAAACAACACAGAAAAAAATAGCTTAGAATTAAAGAAACGGCAGTGGACGCTCTCGGACCCCACAAGCTTCCTGTCAGCATAGTGACGTCAAAACTGGTTTCCCCCAATCTTTTCGGCAAATCTAAAACTTCAAAGGTATGAACCAGCCCTTCTACTTCCCTGGTCCTGCCCCTTTCGGAACATCAACCGGCCGAAATCCGCCCCACTAGTATAGAAGTTGCATGGCCACTTATAGCCGGCTTAGGAATCAGAGTGTTAAACTACGTATCAACACAATCAATCAATCTACACAGTCCAGTCACATTAATGTGACCACCTGTCAAAAGCCAGAATAACCATCTTTGGCAGAGCGGACCGCTGCGAGACGTGCAGGAAGAGAGGCAATTAGGTTTCTGAAGGTGTTCACTGGGATGTTGAGCCATGCCGACTCCAGTGCCGTGGCCAGCTGCGCTAGATTACGCGGTTGAGGATCCATGGCGCGAACAACCCCACAGATTCTCGATTGGGTTTAAATCCGGTGAGTTTGCTGACCAGGGGAGTGCGGTAAACTCATCCTGGTGCTCTTCGAACCACGCACATACACTGCGAGTTGTATGACACCTCGCAAATTCCAGCCTTCGTCGCCGATGAACAGCAGTCAGCATTAGGTGCATTAACCAGGCGTCTGCTACGGAGGCTCATGCGCAGCAACGTTCGCTGAACCGTTGTTGAGGGTACACTCTTGGTAGCCCCTTGGTTCATCTGGGCTGTCAGTTGCTCAACAGTTGCACGTCTATTCGCCCGAACGCATCTCCGTAGCCTTCGTTCGCCTCTGTCATCTATAGCCCGTGGTGCACCACATGTGCCACGCCGCTGACTTTGGATAGTGCCATATTGCCATGCACGGTATACTTTTACCACGGCGGTACGCGAACAGTTCACAAAATTAGCCGTTTCCGAATTCCACTCTTGGCCCGAAAGCCAATAATCATGCCCTTTTGGACGTCGGATAAATCGCTACGTTTCTGCATTACGCCAATGAAATGCTTTCCGATGCCCTAGGACATCCTTTATATACACTCCACTGCACTGTGCTGCCACCTGCCTTCTGTGATTGGTTATTTCACGTTGACGTCGAAAGTAGGTGGTGGTCACATTAATGTGACTGGACTGTGTATTTTAAACCTTCCCGTATGACGCTTTTCCAGGGTCTGCTTTAGGAGGAGCAGGACCTCAACTGGAATCAATTTCGCTCATCATTTTAACGTAGGACTACGTTCCTCCCATTGGGGTCTCAGGAAGAAATTTGATTCACACACCAAAACGCCACAAAAACATTGTATGGGAGATCCTCTATATTTCGGTAACTACATATATTAAAATCATAACTAATGTCTTATTTTAGAGATGAAGGTTAACAACAGAAGTTTAAAAAAAATTATGAGGAAAAAAATTATCGTCTTCCAAAACGAATTTGGGAGGAAATCGATGAACATTGAACAAAACATTTTGTAAAACATTTTACAGAGAATGAATTTGGGCATCCATGTAATGTTTGCGATAGACTGTGGTTTCTCAAAGATGTAACAACGGCGAGTAAAAATGAGAAGTTTTTGTGTTGCGCGCCGAGTTTCCTGATAAAAATGTTCAAGACAAAAGAATTGACATTGTAATATATTTTATTAAGAAATAAAACAATTTTCATTGTAACCTTAGTTTCATTTTATTTCACAAATTTTCCATGCATTAGTATTTCAGAGAAACAGAAGAGAATTGAGAGCAACTTCGAGAAACAGGAGAGAATTGAGAGTAACTTCGAGAAATAATAGCGAATCGAGAGTAACTTCGAGAAACAAAAGAAAATGACGAGTAACTGCGAGAAACAAAAGATTATCGCGAGTAACAAAGAGAATCCGAGGAACTTCGAGAAACAAAAAGAGTAATGCGAGTAAAGTAGTCCTACGCCTTTAACACCAGTGGTTGTTTGAAAAAGACTGACTCTCGCCATTTTTTAAAAATATTTTTATGGTTTCTAAGAATCTAAGGACTTGATTAAAAATCCAGTGTGTATTCTCGTATACTGACACAATACAGCGCGTTTTGAGTTCCGTAACACAGCGTAGAAAACCAATTAAGTATTTTGGACACCATCCCTTTCTACCGATTGGCATCAAAATCGGTATAGAGCTGCAATTTTAGTGACAAGACCACGCACCAAATTTCATTTGTCTAGTTCAGACATGGGCAAACTACGGCCCGTGGGCCAACTCCGGCCCGCCGGAAGGTTTTATCCGGCCCGCGGATAGAATTCTAATTTGTCGGTCCGACGGAAATTAAAAGAAAATATGATTTATATATTATATATCCATCTCCTTTTCTACTTTGTTTAATTTTTTTTCTTCCTTTTTTTCAAAGGACTGGTGATCTTTTTACTTTCTCTATTTTTGTTCTACAAAACATAAATCGACAGAAATAGCAAGCACAGACAGTGTTGGCGCCAGTGCGTCTGCCTTTCGCTCGCGCCTTCTGGTTGTAATGTTCTTTTTTATTTGATTTATTGATGGTATTTCCGGTTTCTTTTCTGTTGAGTGCTATGTTTGCTTCATCTTATATATGTGAACAAGTGTTTTCCACTATGAACCTTAGAAAGAATTATTTCAGAAGTAGACTGACAGATGAGCATTTAGCCTTGTTCCTTAGAATCAGTACATCTCACTTCGAATCTCAATATAAGGAACTTTTATAAATGAAATCACAATTTCATTCATCTCATTAACATATTTAAATTGTAATACTTGTATATTGTTTTTAAAATTTTAGAAAAATTTATCTTGGCCCGCCAAACTTTTTTTTTTTTCGATTTTTTGCCCGCGACCGAAAAAGTTTGCCCATCCCTGGTCTAGTTTGTTGCTTTCTTTATTTACAGCGTTCACAGCCAGGTCGGCATAATACGAAAAATGGGTTTTCGAACTCAGGGTGGTCTGAAACATAGAGATTCATCAAAATCTAGAAGTCGAATTTTTTGACGATCATAGTATTTTCCCTTTGTATACTCCGCTTACGAGGAAGTAAGAAAAAAAAAAAGACGGGAGGCTGTCTTTTTCAAACAGCCGTTGATGTTAAAGGCGCAGGACTACTTTACTCGCGTGACTCTTTTCCGATTAAATTTTTTTTTGTAACTTCTGTTGTTACCCTTTATCTCTAAAATAAGACATTATTTATGCTTTTAACATACGTAGTTACCGAGATATAGAGGATCTCCCATACAACGTTCTTTGTGGCGTTTTGGCTTGTGAATCAAATTCCTTCCTCAGACCCCAATGGGAGGAATGTAGTCCTACGTTAAAAATTAGCACTCCTAAATTCTTAAATTTAGTTTTACTCCCCTCTAGCAATGGTGCACATGACACGTGTCCTGCCTGTCCACTACAGTTGCGCCATTGAATAGTACTGACAGTATGTAGCATTCGGCCGAGGGGCCCAATTGGGAACGATTGGTCCAATCGACTAAAGGCCGGCCCTGCGCTTTTCTATTGGTTTTGCAATAAAGAATTTTTTAGGGGTGCACTCATAATACAAAGCGGTCTTTGTCTAATCCTTACCCTTAATTAATCCTTACTTTTGATATATGTGTTGCTATCTCTGTGTCATTGCCATTCTCTGGGACTTTTGGGTGCTTTGCACTCTTGCCCCCACACCCAGGGGCGTTATACATATGTTTGTAGGCCGTCTTTTTTGTTTGCTGTGTTTTTATTTTGTGTTTGACATTATTTTTAATTTTTTTCACACACATATATATGTCTTTCTTCTTGGCTCTTGCCCCAGTTGGGAAAGTTTTATTGTAACTATATCATATTCATTTTGTTTGTAATTTTTTTACTATGTGCCCTTATTTATGCCCAATCTGGGGTTGTTTGTGCCGGTTTTTTTATATATATGTATAACTCAATATGTGTTCTGTTTCCCCGGCGGGCCCTTGTAGTGTCTGACACCCCAACGGGTAGGCCGGCTGCAGTGGGTTATAAAATAAAATAAAATCCTTACCCTCAAAAATATGATAAAGTAGTAGATTACCCTGCGTTGCCGGTCTTATTTAGGACAAAATCTTTTGGAAGAAAAGATTATACCGAAATATAACCAAGCAATATTTTATAGATAACATAATGTTTATTAATATTACTTTTTTGCGGAAATATTTATCATATTTTTTATGAAATAATTCATAAATCAATAGCAAAAAGTTTTTTTCATTTAACATAAATCATAATATAGAGTATTACGTATATTTCGTGCATTGTCAGCCAATGTCTTGGGGCATCTTATTATTTTAGGAACCCGTGACATGAGACTTTCATGCTAATTGGTTTATTTGATAAATATCTTTCTTGGGGCATCTTATTATTTTAGGAACCCGTGACATGAGACTTTCATGCTAATTGGTTTATTTGATAAATATCTTCCTGTGACTTACCTTCACCCACCGCAGAAGAGTGCGAGATATGTCCCATTTCTCAATACAGTATTATTTGTTGTTGAAGAAGAATGTGGGAGTCAGTTTTCAACTTGAATTTCAACATTTAAAGTTCTAAATCAACTAATGAAACATGCTTCGTCGAAATTGCTCCAGCCAAAAATGAAGTTGACAAATGATAAAGCAAACACGATTCCTTAGAAACGTTCAATTTTATTACATGAGAATTAAGGCTTTGAAGAAGACATAAAAGAATATGTCATATGTTATAAAATTTGGGATAAAGGAACTTTCTGAAGAATTTTTTTTTTAGAGTCGAGAGAATTAAACGTTCTATTTCAGGGCCGGCCCGAACAAAAGCGGGACCTGGTGCAAAGTTGATTTGCGGGGCCCAATAATTTATTGCATTAGGATTTTATGATTAGTATTGTTTTCACGGATGTCATCGGTGTAATTTGATTACCGCGATTTTGATTTTTCAATAACTGTTAATTATATATTTCGTCAG
Organism: Araneus ventricosus; assembly: GCA_013235015.1. Taxonomy (NCBI): domain Eukaryota; kingdom Metazoa; phylum Arthropoda; class Arachnida; order Araneae; family Araneidae; genus Araneus; species Araneus ventricosus. The sequence goes on along the minus strand of BGPR01020601.1, from coordinate 1,358 downwards.
TTTGTTGCACATTTTTGGTTTTTAAAAATTTAGCAAGGGAGTTCCTACTGTTTTCCGCAATTTTCTTTCTTTTTTCTATGTTTTTCTTAAATTTATCAGATCCACACAGTTATTTTCTTCCGGCATCTTTGTCTCTAGTCATATTCCGAAATTGTCCACAAATAATATAAAGAAATTAAGATAAATTTTTAGTAGTATGATTACAACAAAATGAAATATATTATTTAGTAATTTTCAGTAAAATATTATATTAAACATTTGCCTTCCCTTTAAATACGAATATTTTATTTATTTCCCCACCAAACGGACGTTGTACTACCATCCGTTACAACGCAAGCATAATGAAATACATTGTTTTTACTTTTCTTACTCTGTTTTGTCTATGTAGTGAGATTCAAAGCCCCCAACCTTGCCTTTGATTGGTCGACCTGAAATGTGCACATATCGCGTTATATTCAAATGTATGTATATTCGGATTAAAATAAAAAAATTAGAAGGCACTTCTAATTTGCAAAATCAGTCAGCTGCGTGGGGCCTTTAGAAAACGCGGGGCTTAGTTGGGTCGCACCGTTCGCACCCCCTCCGGCTATCATTGATGTGGTGCGGAAGTTTGGCGCGGGAAGTATCGGCCCAGGTATTGACATCTAACCACGGTTCAGAAGCATCCTGAAATAGACATCGTGCTGTTTCAAAACGGAACGTAAATATAACTAAACTAAAATAATCAAACATTTATTGCGTGTAAACTCACTTTGAATTACTGGATAAACGTTGAGTTCCGAAGTTGTATTTTGGACTATTTTAACTAACGGCTGCAGATGACCAAAACGATGTATGAACTATATCATATGTGCCAACCATACTAACAGTAGATGGTTTAGATTATTTCAGATGTGCCAACCATACTAGCAGTAGATGGTTTAGATTATTTCAGATGTGCCAACCATACTAGCAGTAGATGGTTTAGATTATTTCAGATGTGCCAACCACCCTACTTACAACTGGATTCAAATTTAAAATTTTGCAATGTTATGTTTTCTCGATGACAATATACTGTTTAGATATTAAACATAATACGTTTCAGGAAATCGATTATTTTAATCAAATTTTGATTCAATAATATTTATAATTATGGGGTTTGATTTAAAGCCGATAACCTCAACCATCAGTTGACATTATCTAATTTCCTTTTGGATGGACGAGACGCATCTCTGCAAAAAAATGTTAAAAATACACAAAGTATGCATAAAGCTTTTATTTTTCCTTCCCAGATAAAATAAACGTTATCAGTATTTGAGATAAATAATTCCAAAAAAAGAAAGAGATACCCATTTGCTTTTAAAATTCCATTAAATCTC
>BGPR01020600.1:0-27676 GCA_013235015.1 Araneus ventricosus | reverse complement strand
AACTTCAATAATAAAAACGTAGGAAAAATTTGCAACATCACTTTTTCTAAAGTGTAACATCACTTGTTGTCAATGAAAAGGTCATAGGTTTTTGAATTATAAACTGCAAGGTTGAACATTCGCGAGCGCTCCATTGTACGCAAATTCAGTCTCACCAAGCCAAAATTTGTAGTCAATGCGAGAAACAATCAGAATTGGAGCAGTGTACTCAGAAGTCGGGATATTCCACTTGTCTGGATATCGAAGCAACCCATTTGGACTGCTGGGCGATAAATGCTGAAATGCGACCCGTCATGATACGTGGGGGATGCGGTTATCTGACTCTAGAGGAAATGGAAGAATACGGGCGTCCGTAATTTTAAGGCGGGGGAGAAGTTGGTGGAGTTGTGGTTCGAAGCAACCAGTAGCGGATGAGTCTGTGGTTTGCGCAGAGAGATATTAATTATCGGACCGTATGATTACTCCGATTTAGACTTTGCCAGCAATTATAAGTTTTTGAAACTTCGAATGCACCAAATGTATTATGTGTCCTTTCACTCTCAAAACAAAAAAGGAAAGTTGTCGTGTCCACCAATCCTTTTTTTCCTGCTGTGTGTATGTTTTTAATTTCAGCATTATTCAATAAAAAATGAAGATTCGAAAAACACCGATTTAAATATAAACGGGACGCAAGATTTAAAATTGTATTTGGTTGAAATTTTGTGCAAAAAATTATTTGGGTTGACTGAATTTGCCAATCATGCACACTGTTTCCTTGAAATAAAGCATATATTAAATAGTTTTGATAATTAAAAGAAAATTTAACAAAATTTTTTTGATATTGTCTTTGATAAAAAATTAACCTTCGTATACTGAATTATTGATTTAAATAATTACCATAAATATTATTTTTAAATTATACATACATTAAATTTTATATCACTATTCTAATCGGAATTGTCAGATTGGATTTGAAACTATTAAGGTAAAAACATTAACTATTTTATATGTATATTACAGAACAGAATTAGAAGCGTTATATTCAGTTTTAATTTTTTTTCATCGGACAATTCACTGTTTACACTTTCTCTTCGATTAATCTTTAAAAACCCAAAGTTTACCATACTTTTTATTGAAATGCAGACTAAGGAAACATATAAAATTTAAAAATAACAAATTGTTGTAAATGCTGGGTAAAACTTTTTCCATGCATATGACTTTTGCCTTATTTCAAGTCACCGTTTATATCTCCATCCGGCGGCAAACTGAGGAATTAGTGTTTCTCTCTCAAAAATGGTAAGATAAAGGTATAAAAGTCAGTTACTAAGTTGTAGAGCTTCATTGATTTAACACAAAAAGACACCTTATTGACATAAATCCTAAGAATAGAAAACTTAAAGCGAATATTCGTTTTCTCTTGATTTCCGAACCTCTGACGTCAGGAAACGTGGATATCATTAAAAAATGCTAATTTCGGAGAAAAATGGCCCCAATAGACGTTTTACTGTGGGAATAACTGAAGCTGCAGGGGTATACGACTTTTCCGCCAACTCTGCAGAACAGGACATTCGACCACTTGTTGCCAATGCTTTTGCCAACTTAACACCTAATATGGAAAATGTGTACAACGTGAAATTCAAACAAGCGTCCAAATGTTTAGTAATGAACACCGAAAATAAACGTATAGTGTAATCAGGACTTGGAGAACATCTCACTTCTCAGGGGGTGTGAGATAGTAAAAATACCGACTCTAATGATGAACTTTGCCGACTTAAAAAAATAAATATTTTCATGCTGTCTAATATGCAAGCCTGCTCATGTATTGCATGCAAGATTTATAGCTGTACCATAAACGATCAATGAGCTTAGAAAATAGTGAGAGAGCAGGACAAATAATAAACAATAAGTTAAATAAATTTCATGAATGAAAATAAATACAAAAACGTATAAGTTAATATTTCACAAAAATACCGACTTTAGTAATAAAATTTCACATTCTTTCCTTAAGGCTGAAATCACATTTATCCAAACGTCGTCGGGTAGAGGTAAAATATTACGTTCGATTATCCCATCAAATTTTCCCGACTGATGGCCAAGCAGCCGAAGCGGGAAAAAGTCTGGGGTGGGTGTGCATCCTCCTCACTCCCGCCTCGCCATGTCCTACGAGTAATAATTCGTTTTTCCCCCATTCTTTCTAAAACATTTCGTCACTTGACAGAACAAAACGCCATTCCTTACCCCCGTACCCGTGACCAGACCGGTCACTGAACGGTTTGATGGGCAAAACACGGGAATTTTATTTAAGAAAAAGAAAAACAAAATAAACAAAATGAAGGAAATATATACACTATATACAACTACACACTACACAATATATACATTTTCACTTTTACATTTTTAGTTCGGAATAGTCTTCTTTTCTTTAAATGTTGAAATACCTTTCTTTTATTTGAAGGGGGAATGTCCGGTAATTGAACTACTTAGTTCAGCTCGCTGGGAAGTTGAAGGCTAGGGAGGCCGAAAAAGATCTCTGTTTTCGCTAATGAATTTGATAATTCCACGAATTTTGTGTCTGGAGACGAGGTTATTGGCGACACTTTTCAGCCATTCTTGTTCGAAGTTTGGCGCTGGCTTCCTCATATGCCAAGACACTGTACAAATACACTTCGTGGCATAGTGATGTGCCGTGCCAATTCCACCAGAACTGCAATAATCGCTGTCAGGCAGGTGAAACCTTTTGAGGTAGGCAGGGTAAGGTCCATGTTGAGAGAAGAGGATAACGTCTTCTCTAATCCAGTTAGTGGGACGGAGACTAACTGAGGACATGATGTTAAAGATTTTCCAGCCTGCATCGCCATTCTTCCATGAGATTTGCCAATCCTCAAGCATCCTCTTCCGGAGGAGGCCTTTTATGTGCGGTTTAGGAAGCTTAGTATGTGAATAGGGTTGCCCATTTTGTGTTGCGTCTTTTGCCATTTGGTCTCCTCTCTCATTGCCTATATTGCCTGCATGCGCTTTAACCCAAGAGACTTTTATTCTTGGATTTGAAAGGAGGATTTTGAAAATTTTTCTTGCTGTTTCGTTTGTGCTCGTGTTGGAAATCGCAGACAAATAAATGAAGTTCAAAGCATTTGCGTCTTAGCATTAATATCCACCATCTTATGATGTCCTACAACACTGTAATTGACAGTTTTTTTCTATATAATTCCGCTTTTGAGATAGGAACCCTATTTCCGAAATTTGTCGCAAGATGATGATGTGAGTAAACTCATAACGTAGTGCATAGTAACCTTCCTGTACCTGGACACCACTTTTATGACTATAGCTGCATTCCCTCTAAAGGCGTTAGGAGGATAACGGACTTTAATCGACACCTTGCATATACCATTGACATTAATATATTGCAGATAGACATCAATATATGCATACATTAAAATTATTTGTACGAATGATTAATTAGCATGGAGAAAGATTCACTTTCTTGGGCATAATCATAGTTAGAGCGTTTAATTGTTAGTTCATCTTCTATCAGTCCACCCATTTCCCAAGATTCTTTATCAATTTTTGTTTCATGTACAGCATTTTTCCTGAAACTTTTTTTCCTTCATTTCGTGCAATAAAGTTTGTATAAGTCGTCGCATTAACTTTTCGACTTTGTCTTTATCGTATGCATAAGATCGCATTATATTTTGTCTGAGCGTCGGAATAACTCCACCCGACTTTTATGAAATCTACTGAATCATTTTCTCTGACATTTTTTTAATATTCACGTGATGTTTCCCTTTAAAAAAAGCATTTGAATATTTTTTTTAAATAAAAGACACACCTCAAACAGTTTTGGCTTTCCTTGTTTTATTCCCCATTTTTGCCAACTAGCCGCCTTCGGCGACCAACTTGTTCGCCGGAAAAATAATTTCAACTGAATATCTTATGTATAAATTTATATTCATTATTTCTATTATGGTTTTTGTTTTTTATGTAGATGAAGAAAATAAATATTTATTATTTTATACTTGTATTGTTTAATTTCGTAACTAAAAAAAACATTGCCTGAATTCAGTGAAAAAATAAGACTTGATTTAAATTCGATCTTTTGAAGGGTCGTTGATCGAAGGGGTGGAAGTCAATTGTTAGAGGCTATCAAAGAACTACTGTAACGCTAGGCTATAAACTAAGGAACTACAATGCAAGTACATGAATGACAAGTCCAAAGAGTAATACTAACGAAAAAGTAGTGCTTATCCAAACATAAGTTTAACTTATTTGAATTCAGTTATGAAGAAAAGTTTTTGAAACTATAAGTTTATGTTCAGGAACGAGGAAATCTTCTAAACTATGCGTAGTAGCTAACTGTCATAGACTTTGACAGCACAGTCATGTGCAGGAAGATGTGCAGTTCGGCAACGGAGTTAACCAGTATTGCTAAAATGTTACAATTTGTTTACTTCGGTGAGAAGGGTGGCGCACAGGAAAAGAAATAGGCATATAATAATGTCTGTAATACATTGGGGGTTTAACAGTTTTGGAAATAAACTCAAGGCAAAATAAAATCTCTTTCAATTCCTATTTCAATTTTATAGAGAACAAGCCAGTCACATTTAATCATGATATCAAGCCCTCAAGTTGGCTATGCGAAAATTCCCTGTTTCTTTTAAGATCTAAAAATCAAAACTGGATAAGGAAAAAATTGCCTCTACGGAAACATTTCATTCTAAGATCAAAGAATCTGATTCGGCAGAATTTAGTGGATCTTAAACAATTCATTTTACCACTTTTAAATACAGAATCACTTTTAATAAAACAATTTTTAAAGGTTTCAATAAAAAAATGTGATTTCGTTCGATTTTTAACACATATTATTCTACAGCTTTCAGATGATAAAATGAAGGTTGGTGTGGTTGTCGACTCTGACAACCAGAGCAAGGATAGGGGTAATCAGAAATACTTTCATAAAAATCCGTTTAAATAGTAAGGAAAGCATACGTATTTTCGTTGGACGGATTCAGCGGGAGAGAAATGATGTTGAAAAACAGGTAGAGGGCATATCCGACTATAAAATTGAATATAAGCATCTATAATGTCTACCCCTACGATGTGAAAACGTAGGGATTCAGCTTTATAACCTGTACGGAATCGCATGAATTTCAATCCGAATATTTAAGACGAAATCACATTTGAAAATTAGAAATAGGGTGGAAAGTCACAGAAGGCGGTATCTCCGTGGACGTAGAATTTTTATTATTTTCGGAGTGGTGGACCTGGTCATTTAATGATGACTCTAAATGGAGAATAGAACATCAAAGATGAAGACCCACGACCAAAAGACCCCAGAGATCCGAATTTCATTCGAGAGCAAGTTGAAACCTTTAAGAATTGGAAGAGAAGTTATCTAATCCTTCTGATTTTCTTTGCTTGAACTATACCCTCTGGCACAACAGCTGTAGAATTCTCGATCTATACTGTTGCCATGAACCAATTCCTCAAAGAAAAACAACTCTATTGGGATTTCAAAGCCATCTCGTTTTTTCAATGGATTTGCCCCCGATATGTAGGGAAGAAAATAAGGTGCATAAAAAATGGTGTAAAAGAACTCTGTTGCTTAAAAATATATTTTATATATTGCATTGTCCAAATACGTATAGAATTTAATCAGCTTAACTAGTATAGTAAGATAATTATAGATATACAATTAAAAATGGCGGAGCTAAAATAAAATATCTTATTGATATATATTAGTCAATTAAACTCATTTAGAGGACAAAATTTAAAAGTTAATAGTCGATGTTGTTGTGAATAAACTGGGATACTTAAAAGAAGCAAAAGGCCATATAATGTTTCAACACTGTAGATATAATCATTAATATTCTCAGGCATTATTAAAGTTCTAATAGAATTTTTGGCTTGCTAATTTGTATCGGGTAAAGTTCAAATTTGAAATAGTTTTACCATTGAGAAAGCTACTATGGCATGATTTAAAGAATCAATGAAATTTCAACCAATTGTGCAATGGAAAGGGACCGCTTAGATATAGGGCGTCCATTACCAGGAGAATCTTCTGATGAATCCAAATACTTGATGATCATCATTGACGATTATTCTCCGTGTGTTACTGCTCATGTTTTAAAATATATCGATATTTTGTCAGTTTAGAATATAGTGAAAACAAAAGAAACGAGCAAAAAGAAAAACATTGCTTGGCTTGACTTCGAATTAGAGTTTACATATTATTTTTCGGAGATCATTTATGAAAACAGGGATAAATTTGAACCTACAATTTTTTTTATCAACGAAAATGAAAGGTGTGATTGAAAGTTTTAATAGAGAAATGACTGAAAGTGTTAGGATGAAACGAAATGAAACGATGCTGTCTCAATCATTAGGGATTGAGTTAGCAAACACTATTAATTATTTCAAAAATTGATTTTCCCCTTAATCTCTTCGACAGTAATAACGAAAGATTAATCAATTTCTTTAAAATTCATTTTTATTACCAAGTCATATTATTCTTGAAGCAATCTATCGAAGTTCGGGAAAACAAAAATAATACATATTTTGTCAAATTATACCACATGATAAGTATTTTCATATGCTACAGCAATAGTAAAAAATAAACAAAATATTAATATTTCATATACAAAAGCGGAAATAATGTTTTTAAATATTACAAATTGATAAATCATTTAAATAAGATTTGATAAAAGGTTTGAAAAACATTTTAAACTGTCCATTCTCATCTCGAGGAATCCTGAATAATTGATATTTTGTAGAGAGCATCGATTTATTCTTAACGAATTTGTCATAATTCCTCAATATAATAAATAAAAAATAATAAGGTATACTGAATGTACACTATGCAGAAATAAAATTTCCATTTTTCCATATCAGAGATCCAACATGGCGTCATTTAGGTTGGATTTCGTGGGAAATGCGAGGATTCAAAGTAGTTAATTACAATTTTTACTAATGAGAGCGCTGCTATCGCTTTTCACATGCGTGCATATATCCTCTGTATGTCATCCTCCATAGTTACATCAACAAATCAAGATTAATTCCTAACTTGAATCGTCTTAACAATGATACATTTTTGGCAAATATGAATTTGTCGAAAAGTGAGCAGGTTGTTTAGGGATAAAATAGGGATATGGTCTCCATTAAAGAACCTTATGAACTAATTTCAGTATTGTGCTGTAAGTAAGCCGGGTATCCAGAACTTTACATTTATTTTAATTCCATTGCTGCTTTTAGTCTTCTGCTGTATCGAACAGAAGAAATAATCCAATCTGAGAACTTTTAGCTTCTATGTATTGTGACATTGGCGTTTTCATACCAAATCAGTAAGACGCGGATAAATTTTCATTTTATTTTTCAGCCCAGAAATAAAATTCCATGTTTTATATAAGAGTAAAGACGCTTACGAAATAATTTGCGTTTAAAAAATTTTAAAATTGTATATAGACACTTTTTCAATATTAAAAGTGGTATTACTTCTTTTACAAATTTTCAAATCTTCATTCCTAACTATATGAAATGTGACGCATCGTTTTGATATGAACTTCACTTATTCCCATTTGTACAGCTACCTAAATATTTGACATTCAGAGTGAAATTCAGAATGTGCAAACATTCCGCATACATTTCAAGAAACTATAAAATATAAGTGGATTTTAAGTGGTGCTCTCTATGCACATTGGTCGTTTTTTTATTGCCATAGTAAAAATTAGTTAATACAAAAATTCCCTTCGAGCGGCACTACAAGGAGCAACTACCCAGAAAAAATGCAAATTGTCCTGTTCTTTATAAACCTGCAGTGCCAAACAATTCTGTTTACGATTATTTTAGTTGTATTCCAAGCAGTTGATCAGGGTTCGGTTCCTACCCTACATAGTGTTCTTTTTCACCAAACGCTACCAGACTACATAAAACTCTACCGCACATGCTTCAGATACATTGTGCACATGATTCAGCTTTTTCAGACAGAGTACAGCTTCTGCACATAAGAAAGAATGTTGTCATCAACTTCTACATTCAAGTACTTTCATATCATCATGTTGTTATTACCGCTGATTAAGTTTCGATGGTACAGTGGTCAACTTAAAAATCTGACACCCTGTAACTCTGGTATATATTACTGCATCTCCACAAAACTAAAGGCGATGTTAATGACTCAAAGAGACATGTTTGGTCAGATAGGGAAAGTGTTTAACCTATTTAATTATCATATTTAATCAAGTGCTATCTCGAAATTTCTCCATTACGCCTACCGATTGTTGTTTCGCTGAATGGATTCATGGTCACGAAATTAGAACCCCCCCCATTTGTATACCGTTGTCACATGCATGCATAAATCCTCCTCCTCCGTAGTTACATCAACAAGTCAAGAATAATACATATCTTGAGTCATCTTAACAGTGAGACATTTCTGGCAAACATAGAGAAATGGCGAAAAGTGAACAGGTTGTTAAGGGAGAACATATCCCTGAAGAGCAATATGGTCTCCATTAAACACCCTTTTCGATCTAATTTCAGTTTTGTGTTGCAGTATTCGCGGATTCAGTTCCTGAAGCATGTTTGCTTTCGAGAACTGCGAGGAAGCCGGGTATCCAATACTTTGCATTTTTTTCACTTCCATTGCTGTTCTTAGTCTTCTGCTGTATCGAGCAGAAGAAATAATCCAATCTTGTAACTTTTAGCTCCTCCATATTGTGACATTGGCGTTTTCATATAACATCCGTAACAAAACGGCAATAACATAAATTTTCAGTTACCAGCCCAGAAACAATATTCCGGGCTTTATTTAAAGAAAAAGTCCAACCAGGACATAATCTTTCTGTATATAAAAGAAACGAAATTTATAAATAAACGAAAGAATAATAGTTTATTCAAATTTTCAAATATGAATGTGACAAAATGAATTGTTTCATAGTAAAATTTTTATGTCAGAGCAAAGGTGAAATACTAAAACGTCGGAATCCAAAAACCTATGAGCATATCTCTTATAGCTTTCGAGATATCATCAAAAGTTTATATAACTCATTCAACATTAGATGAGACATTTTTTCAACAGCCTGTAAGTCTCGTAATTATCGTAATAATGGCAATTAAAATCTCTCTGGAGTATGTTTGTACTTGTCAAAGCAAAATCGAAAAAGTCTACGTCGTAAAGCTGAAAAGTTACTAGGTTGTACAACACGTACCAGAAGAGTTAGAATTTAGAAGCCCGGAACAAGGCTCAGTTTCAAATACAAATATGTGAAATTTGAAGAGAGAAAATTTGTGTATGCTACAAATGTCGCATCTAAATCCGAACATGCATGTTTGAAAACTCGGTGAGAGAATCTCAAGTAGAATATGAAGCTGGCTCTAATTCAAATGTCGCTGAATTAGAGATTTATAATTCTATAAATCTGGTAATACGGTAGGATCTCAAATGGAGCTACTTGAAACAGGGGACAGTTTATTAATCCCAGTGCCAATGTATTTGAAATGCTTAAAAATGTGTGTTTAAACAATAATCAAATTTGGTAACACAAATTTATAATTTTCTTTCTACAAAATTTAGAAAAACAATTGTTTAATAGGGAATCACATACGACATTTCGGATTTCGAGAAAATGATTTCTGGTGTTAATCTGCATTTTATGGCGATTTTTTTGTTGTTGAAACTTCTTAAGCGAACAATTCGGCGATTTCATCACTAGATTCTATTGCAGAATTCACATTCAGATTAAGGTTTTTATGATCATATACTGGTAGTACACAAATAATAGACAGTGATTCTGGTCTCTTCTCTTTCTCGTTATTCTAGTTTATCTTCAGATTCGTCTACAAGTACAGTCACAGTTTATAAGTAGCATTCAACCGTAAAATGTCATATCCTTATAGTTAACTTTGTTTAATTTCATGAAAAGGAGCAGCTTTCTCTTTCTGTATAATGAAAAGCAGCATTAAGGATGTATGTTAACTCATGAGCGTTTATGAAATCCCGGGTAAAATCTTTTTGTCCTGTTATTATTTTGTAAGAAAAATAATGCTATAACGCAAGTCTTGTCAGTACTGAGCACGAAAAGACAATATCAATCACAAAGCAAACAGTACCATCACAACCAGAGTCAGCGAATTTATACCTACATAGTTTTAAGGGTTTGCCGCCGAACCGTTTTACGCGACACGTCAATTCATATCCAAGTGAAGCAAAACATCAAATTTTCCGAACTTTCCTTTGAAACTGAATATCTGTCGAAAATAATTTGAGAAACGCTTTTCCATTGCGTTCTTTGACAAAAAGCGATCTGGTTTTGTCCAAACATTATCAGCTACAATTTTGTTAGCAATAAAAGGGAGTACATTAAAAGAACAGAACATCATTCAGCATAAAATCAGTAGGATTTTATCCAGTTAATTTTTCATATATGTTAAAATAGGAAATAAAGATTTGTGCAATCTTGATGTACATTCAAAAAGCACTACAAAGCACTATATTTTTTACCAGTATTTATAAATAATAAGGATTTATAAATAAAGGATGAAAAATCTTAGTTTTTCGACCTAATTGTTTCGTTCAGTAAAGGCTGTGTTTAATTTAATTATAAGAGCAGTGCAAATGATGCAGTATAAATTGAGTCGTTTAGGTGCGAAATGAGGCAATCTCCGAAAGAGAAAATTCGCCAGAATAGTCAGATTTAAACAATGGCTGCGTGGCATTGGACAGAATGATTAAGTATATTATTTATGATATTGAGGCATGAAGAAGGGTTCAGGTTTTGTTTTGGAGATGGTCCTGTTTTGCAGAAATCTGATAACTAAATAAATACGACAAATTTTAAAGAAAACAGAAGAAATAATAATTTTCGCAAACTATTACTGAAAAAAGACGTTTATATTTTTTACCATAGAAAATACATTCAATCATTAAAAAAATCAAATTCCCATAGCACATTTCTGCAAGGTCGCACTAAATATTATCTCTGTCTTCCTGATGATTTTCTTCCCACTATTCCTTTCTTTCAGATTCTGATTCTAAAATGATTCTGCTGAAAACCTATTTGTCAACACAATTCGGTCAAAAATGTTTCGTCAATAATTTTCTTGACAACTATTCTATTAAAACATTACAACACAACTAAAATCTGCCTTCACGCCGCACCTAGCTGAGCGTGAAGTTCACCGCAAGTGGAGCGTGCTATTACTGCGAGTAAGAGAGACAGAATGAATGTCTGTGCCTTTTGTGCTCAGACACAAGACAACGCCTCCTACGTGACGTCACTCTCAGCACAGTTCAAGTTACATGAATGAAGTTAACAATTTAACTTTGAATATCAGAACAAGAATTGCATTAAACACATTCTAAAAATCAATTTATAAAATACCCTTCATTTTCGTAAATAGAATTTTAAACTTTCAATTTTCGCAGCGGAAATGCTGTGAATTCTTATTGCTCATTGTACAGATTTAAGTTGCGATCTCGCAAATGTTTCCTTATTTCTTAGGAATATTAAGGAAGGAATATCTGCTTATTTCTTAGGAATATCTGCTAACTGATTTCTTTCTTGAACCTTATTCTTCCTCGGGAATTGAAAATGATGTTATTCCCTCAGATTCGTACTAACACAAATGGCGATCAAGCGTAATAGCAAAGTTGAAATCCCTTTTTCAAGAGTTTGTTTCTTTTCTTCATGTTCTATAGCTTTATGTTGAGGACTGAAAAGATGAAGATTAAAATTATACCTAATTAATTATATACAATATATTATTGAATTGATGTGGTTCATATGTTGCTATATAACAGCCTTTGGAGATCAGCTGCGCCCCTACCATATTTATATTATTAATTTAACATTTCAACCAACTTTAATTTAATTTTAAAGTCAATTCATTGTTGGTAAGCTGGAAGCATTAATTGCTACAAAAGACCAAAAAAACTATTTGGGAAAATAGAAAGGAAGCATTGTGTAGAAAATGGGTTTGTATTTGAATTGAATTTTGAAGCATAAAACAGAAAGATAATGTCATGAATGTTTGGCATCTAATGACATTAGCAATTTTGGATCTCTCATTCAGTTTCGAAATGAAATTTTGAGCATTATGACTCTGTGAATATATGGGAATTTAATATTTAATGAGTTACTATTTTTTTATTTATGTCTTATATAATTCCAATTTAAATCAAAATAACCTCACATTTTTTTGGATACATGCAAAGTACAGTCGATGCAAATTAAAATAAAAACAGAACACCCACCACTATTTTGCCATCATTCTTCGTATTTCTAAAGTAAAATTACGACTTAAACGAAATAATGTCTACACTCCTTTTTTCCTGCGATTCTCTGCGAGTTTTTGATTGCTAATATTCAGTTATGAATGTAATGAAGGAAGTTCCACACCCATACTTTTCTTAAAAATTCAAATAAAGAGTGTATCATTTCATTCAGCAAATTCTCCCACTGGAAACACCGCTAATTTTTGAGTATGAGAAGCCACTGTATAAGTAAGAGGGTTCTCTCACCCGATCGAGGGTACAGTGATAGGGGATTGAATCCTACCCTCAGTGAGAGTAAGTACCTCAGTCGGGTGGGGTCGTGCCGACCTGTTTCGTAATTTGAAGTCATGGATGAACGACATTTCCTGACTACAAACGCGGAACTCAAATCATTGAGAATGTTGGATATTTTTATGCAATCTTCGAGCTTGCAGTTCTAAAGTAATGGCATACTTCTTCATGACTACGAATGGTCATTCAATAATTTTAGACTGTTTTTCTTCTTTGTAATATTATTGCATTTTTTTTTCCTTTTTAATTGAATGTTAGCGGCTTATGAAATATTAGACTAATTTAAATATAAGGAAATTGATAAGACTCGGTCGTTTGGTCACTTTATTCCAATGTATCGCTTAGTGTAGCTCTTCGCCACTTGAAGGAAATCAGTAGCTGACGCATTTCTGGGATTAAAATCTTTCTACGGAAGATGAATTGAATGCAATGACTTCGAAAGAGCGAACAAATTTTGCACATAATTTTATCACCAGAGTTGTAGATGTTTGCAGATTTTGAATCAACACCGTCAGTCGGTTGACCGTCTATCAGTCTGTCTATTCGCGTCTACGTAAACGAGATCTAAAATATAAGACAGATAATGCATTTGTCTGTCGTTCACAAGAACTCCTAAACGGTGAAGGGTTGCGTCCTGAAATTTGCACATGAAATTCTGAGGTACATTTCTATGTCAACTGTGCTATTTTCAACTTTAAGAATTAATTTATTCTGGAGTATTTAATTAAATAACGAATTTTAAATATAATTTAGGTGTAATTTTTAAGCATTTCCGCCAATTACTTCTGCGCTATTTATCGAACGAAAATTCTTTTTACACCATCTTATAGAGGAGAGAAATACCTTTTCAATGATACTAATTCCATTGCAGTACATTTTTTCTATTTCTAATTAACGTTTCAGAATTTAGTTTGAACTCAGCCTGTAACAATATTTTCTATTCTTATGAAATATTCTTACGAAATATGAAATTCAAACCAATTTACTATTTCATCAAATCCTTCATTCACGTGCATTTGCTACTGTAGAAGATAATATAAGAAATTATAATCTTTTTGAATATTTTTATTTCCAAGGCAAACCTTTTACTTACGGTTTTATGTCGTAGCATATACCTCATTTATTATGATTACACAGTTAAACAATGGTCTTAGTTAATTACTCTCTCTAGAAGAAGTTTTGTTCAATATTTACAAATTTTTAAATGATTATTATGAGGATTATAAATCTTTCATGGTTACTCAGTCCGGTTCCTATCGAAGGGACAGGAACTTTGGAGAAAATAACGGAGTTTACCCGATCTATCTGTCACAAGAAGTCTTCATAAATGGTTAATAGTATCGAATGAAGTTTAATTTTCTATTCTAGGTTCCATTGCTAGATCAACTGAGCTTTTGCAATTTTTAAAAATTATTACTTCTTAAATTATTTAAATAAATAACAAAAATTAGCAGATTTTCAGCGTTTCTCTCAGCTTTTTGCCAATAACATCTGATTATATATATATTACACAAAGATGATTTATAAACCATCTTTAGGGCAGAAAAGTTTCTTTTTACTAATCTGAATTGAAATAGCTTACTTTTCTTTCCCCCAATTTTATTAGACATTTTGAATTTCATTTCCAACACAATTTAGAACTATGCTTTCTAACTTTCTAACATTGTAATTAAATTCAAACCGATTTTTTGTTTATCAAATTCTTCATTCCCTTGCTTTTGACACTGTTAAAGTTATAATAAAAAATATTGCTTTCTTTGAAAATTAACACAAAGGCAAAACTTTTATTAAAACTTTTATTCTGTAGCATGTACACCTTTCAATATGTTTGCCCAAGAAATTCAATGACGTTAGTTAATTATTGAAATATTCCTAAGCGATGCTTCATTTAATTTTAAGAAAATTTTAAATGGTCCTAAAGAGTGCGTAAACACATTCAATGTTATTAAGTCCCGTTCCGAAGGGAGAGGACCTAAGAAGAAAAAGAAGGAACACTCTCCGGTGTTTTTCTGATCCGGCTCACAGACACCCAAAAGAAGAGAATGGTACTTTGTATAATGGTTATATAACCAAGATAAGAAGAACCTTTTAATGTCGCCATAATAATGGTGGAGAATTTTTTTAATGGAGAAATAAGGATTGCTAGATCTTCGTGCCAAGTGGTTCATCGTACGGAGAGTAAAGTGAAAAAAGATCTTAACTGATGGCCGAAGAAGAAGAAAAAAGGGAGAGGATGAAAGAAAACCAACGGAACCTGCGAAACACTGTTTCATTCAGTTTAATTTGTTACAGTTCATAGATTTCAAAACATTTTCATCTCGCGGGTATATCATCTAGTAAGTCGTAAAAGACAGACGAAGTAAATTTTGTGTGTGCTCTTGTGGCCAAATATTATGCAAATCTTAGATTTCATCGGTTTAAAAGAAGGCGACCCAAAAGTATAATCGGTTTCCTTCGCAATACTATGAAGAATAAGACAGAATACTAGTACGAAATATACTATAAACGAGTGTCTGAAGGGTGCTTGTGTTGTCGCTTTTCTGTGAAATCTAAGTTTCTTATCCCGAATGTAATATAAATGAAAGTTCCAGTAGCTATCTCAAACTTGCCCGAGGTGATAAATTTTCATTCGAAGGTGTGACATTTGAATTAGGGAGTAGGGTAATATTCTAAGGCAGACTACTGTGCTTCCTTTTGCGCTTTTTCTGCATTCGGTTATAAGATTATAATATTTCTATTGTCATTTCTAATATTCAGTGATGAATGGACTGAATGAAACACCACTCGCTTTCATTTTATGAAACTTTAAATAAAGCGGTATATTCGAGATTTCCATTTTTAAGAAAAAAACATTGAGGAGAGCGCGTAAAAGCGGGTACCCTTTATTTTGACAATATTAGTTATCCTTTCTAGCGGTCAGATACTGAATTCCACTCTACTAGTCAAGAAGTGGGAACAATCTAGTGACATGTTACAGCTGTTGTTCTGTGTATGTTTATTTGTTTTAAGACTTCAACTCTTCAATGTTCGCTTGATTTTAAACTATCCTTACTTAAATATCCTTGCGCTTTTAAAAACCACTTTTAGTTTAGCTTATTATACGTTTACTAAGGATTTATACCCTATCAAAGAATAAGGAATTACTCCGATAAATTGCGCTGTTCTATTTCGTTTTTTTTATAATCTTTGCACTCAATGTAAAATCGGGTACTCCAAGTGGCATAAGATTGGGACAGACAGTATCGATGATTCCTCCTATTAAGACGATAAAAACACTTCACAAGAAATTATTTATATTTTATTGATGAATTTTCTAATTTAAATAAAGAAGAATGGTTGTAGACTGGTTATGAAGAAGAATGAAAATACTGTTACAAACACGGATGTTCTATTTCGTTTTTATAATCTTTGCACATGGGGTAAAATCGGGTACTCCAAGTGGCATAAGACTGGGACAATCAGTAATGATAATAAATTAGTAATGACGATAAAAAAAACTTCAGACGAAATTGTTTATATTTTAATGATGAATGTTATAATTTAAATAAAGAAAAATTGTTAATATAAATACTGTCTTAGCTGTGCTAACGAAAGCTGTAATGGCGCGGAGGAAGACAACTTCTTCTACATGTGAATTTTGTAACTAATATCCGTAAATTGTCATCTATACTAATAATAAAGCACAATGTGTGTTTGTTGGCATAACACATGTTTATTATACTCGTTTATTGATATTGTGGTGATAACACGTGTTAATTTTGTTCATTTATTGATGTTTTTACAGCAATATATCATCAAGATATTGTAGCAAAAATGCAAATTAATTTTGCTTCATTTTTTGTGTTTGCGTTGCGAGGAAAAGGCAGCGCATAATAACCGGTTCTGTTAACATGAAAAATCATTCTTTTTTCAGTATGAGGCTTTGGTATGACATTGAAAAGAAATGGACAGCGCATAAAGTATGCAAGGATATAGTGGAGACGGAGCGCCTCAGAACGTAGTTCAGAGCCTCGAGCAAGAATCGGACCCTGATAAGCTGTCTGGAATGCAACTAAAGTAATCGTAAATTGAATTGTTGGGTACTGCAGGTTTATTAATCACAGTGTAATTTGCATTCCTTATGAGAAGTTGCTCCTTATAGTGCCGCTTGAAGGGAAGTTTTAGTAATAAATACTTTTTCTATGCCAATAAAAAACCGACCAATGTTCATGAAGTGCACCACTTAAAAATCCACTTATATTTATGGTTTCTTGAAATTTCTACGGATTGTTTGCACACTCTATACTTATATTTAAAAAAGAATTAAATATTTGAGTAGATAAAAATATTTAGATAGCTGTACAAATCGGAATAAATAAGGTACATGTCAAAATTAGATATCATCTTTTGCATAGTCAATATAAATTAAGATTTGAAAATTTGTAAAAGAAGTATTACCACTTTTAATATTGAAAAAGGATCAATATAAAATTTTAATATTTTAATAGCACAACCTTTTTGTTGTAGTTCAAGCTATTCTTTAATATAAAGCCTGAAGTTTTATTTCTGGGCTGGTAAAATGAAAATTAGTGCTATTACCATTTGTTACGGATGAGATATGAAAGCGTCAATGTTACAATACGTTTCGCAATATCTCATTATTTACCAAAAATGTATCATTCATAAGACGACTCATAATTAAGTATGGAGGAGGACATACAGAGGATTATGCATGCTTGTGATAAACGATAGCAGCGCCCTCATTCGTGAAAATTTGAATTAACTATTGGATTTTTGTTATCGATAAATGGAAATTTTAATTTTGCGTAGTGTGCATTTGAGATACCTTATTATTTATTATATTGAAGAATTATGGCAAGTACGTTAATAATACATCGATGATCTCTGCAAAATATCACTTATTTAGGATTTCTCGAGATGAGAATGTTAAGTTTAAATTGTTTTTCAACTTTTTCATCAAATGTGATTTTCCAATTTGTAATATTTTAAGATATTATTTTCGCATTTGTATATGAAATAATGAAATTTCATTTTATTTCTGTACTATTGCGGTAGCATTTCAAAATGCTTATCATTTCAAAATATGCATTACTCCATTTAAATTTTGTTTTCCCAAAATTTGATAGATTATATTCCCGAATAATATGATTTGGTAAAATCTAATTTTAAACGAAATTGATTTATCTTTCGTTATTACTGTCGAAAAACATAATTTATTGTTATTATCGTTACTTTTTTCAACTTTTACAATAATTTAAGGAAGGGATTATTTGCAGGTACTGAACCTATGAATAAAACGTAATTTGCAGGTGCACTGTACCTACGGCTGAAATCTTATTTGCAGTCATACTGTAACTATGGGTTACTTGCAGGTTTTGTCTGATTCAATATTCTTCTGTAGGAATTTTAAAATGTTCGTTTTGAACTTGATACATTCGTATTGCGCTCATGAGGTTATTAAAAGAAATATTAATGCTACTTTGTGAGAATTTTCAGTAACTCATCCAAGACATGCCACGTTTCAGTTTCACATTTAATTTGGTTCTGAGAGCTTCCTAAATCATTTGATTGAATTTGGTAGAGACACTATATTTACTGATTTTTTCAGTCCTAAAATTAAACTTCATGGCAAATTATCAATTCAAACCAAATTTCTGGTCCTGATTATCTCCAAAAACCCTTAAGATATTTTAGGAAATTTAGTACTTGCACGTCACAACGGCTTCCGACATTGAATCGAGAAGCGACGGAGATATATCACCAATATGGAAGACGGTTTGAGGATGTTAGAACATTTGTTTTGTGTGCGCGGTGAGCTACTTATTGGTCTCTTACGCACGCGATGTCTGCGGCATCTAAAAAGTAAAAATTGTGAATGCGATGCTGCGGCATCTGAATTGGGTACCGAAAAAATGTTTTAATTTGAAAAAACATCAGCTTCTTCGCTAACAGAAAAGCGGGATTCTAGTAGCTACGCTTTTTGATTGAATGTTAGGAATCTAAGTTTTTTCAAAATTCCGAATTGAGCTCTGACTTCAAAATGTTCCTTTGTCAAGAAGTCAACAGAAGTGTACAGTAGTACGGCAGTGGTAAACTTGTCCGTTCGAACTAGTGTAGAACTCTTTGCAGTTGACAGAAAACTCAAAGCCAATAGTTTAAATCTGCTATTATCCCGTTTACAAGATGCAAATCTACATTGCAAAAAAATACAGATTAGCCTTCGATAAAATTCTTAACAAACAGTGAGGGGCTAAAGAAAGTATCTAGAAAGAACGAAACTCTGCTTGTCAAGGCTGAGAGGCGTGATCGTAAAGTTTTTGACAGATAGCCGAAAGGTCATGTGTTCGAATCCGGACAGCAGGGTGATAGCAAAATTTTGTACTCGCAACAACTTAAACAATCTGTTTGAGAAGTTGAATTTTAACTATTTATTTTTAAAACTAATGTCAATAAATTCAGTATTTTATTTGATTTTGCTCTTTTTTCTAAGCCTTTATAAATGTCAAGTGTATTTAAATATCTGTATTCTTACTCCCATTTGACTACTCATTGCTTGAAGGTGATTTAAATTTAAAAATGTATAAATATTTGCTTCGAGGTCTCTTCGGTTACTTCCTATAGAAGAAATTAAATTGAACAGAATGTACACTACCTAATAAATAACTCTTTACCAGAAGAT
This sequence comes from Araneus ventricosus, assembly GCA_013235015.1. Classification (NCBI taxonomy): domain Eukaryota; kingdom Metazoa; phylum Arthropoda; class Arachnida; order Araneae; family Araneidae; genus Araneus; species Araneus ventricosus. Next base: position 8,468 of record BGPR01020600.1, on the reverse strand, counting down.
AGAGTACCTGCTATCCATTATCCCAAAGTATGTTGTTTCGATAATAAACAGCATCTCTCTACCTCAGTTTTTTATAAAGGATTAAAAACAAACTATTAAATATTTGTAGAAATGTGGAAACTTCTTGGATTTAAGTTCAGAAATGAGAAATAATGTATATAATTATATTTAAAAATCTTTTTAAATTATTAAAATTAATGAAAAAATTCTTGATAACTCATTTGTATTTTACAACAGTAAATAACATTTTATCCGCAGATATTTTATTCGCTAAAATTAATTCCACTTGATCTGGTATAACTAACCAAGTCCATGACTCAAGAATTGAAAAAGGAATTGAAAAGAATTGGAAAATAAAAAAAAAATAATGGTTGCCCTACATTTAGATAAATAAATCAGAGATTGATGAAAAATTGTTTTGTAATTAAATCTGTTCAAATAACAAAAGATCAAAAATGTATCTCTTCATGACTTAGTTTTTAAGAATAGAAGATAAACGCGATTGAATATTTGTATCAGCAATGAAATCTGTTTGAATTTCATCACAGCAACGAAAAGCATTGTTTGACATCCTATTTAGAAAAAAGCCTACACGGAAACTGAACGGCTATAATTATACACTTAATGAAAAAGATGCATATAGTAATGTTATATTTTGATTTCTACTGTACTCGCAAACCTAAAAGAAAACTCAGAAATAGAATCAAAATCCATTGTAGGTACGCTCGGACTATTTCCAACCCTGAACTCTGAAAGGGAAGACATGTGTAAAAAAGTGGAATCATAAGACCAGTGATGGGGAGTGGATTTTGCCGGATCGCGCGGTTCACATTCTCAGAACCTAATATTTCGAAGAAAAGTTGGATATAACTCAGCTGCCTTAACCTATTAAATTTACTTCCCGAGGAGACTGAGATATAATTACCATTAGTTGATGGGATTACATGTGAAATGGAATAATACAAGCCGATTTTACCATTTAACAAATTTACGAAACATTATTTTCTAAGCTGATACTGGTACTCATTTTGATATCCGCCTTCATTGAAATGATTTTGGTTAAAATTTATTCCACTCTTTTTATTGTTTAAAAGTATATAAGAGGGATGAGGTTAAAGGGAGCTCATGAACAGAAAATTTCCTTTCATTCGTTTTGCTTAACGGTAACTGGATTTACAATTTGCTACCTGGGTCTCGGATTCTGCCACTTTAACTTTTGTTTCCTACCAGTGGGATTTTAAAGCTGGAACTATCGATATTGATGAAATGAGAAGAATTTTTTGAAGCATGAAAAATAATGTGCAAATAACAATCCTCCATTCTGCGATTCTATTATTTTAATAATTTAACTATTTAATCCAGAGGTGACATTTTTCTTCTATCCCTTTTAATACCGGCCCTATTTTCGGAGAAAGTGACATGAATTGGATTCTCCAAACCTGGGTGTTCATTTGCCCCGCTACCCTATCCCTTTCTATATCCTTCTCTTAAGGCGCACGGAAATGGGCTGTGGTTGGCAGGGATAATTGGGCCCCTTATCGTGCGAATTCAGAACCTCACTTTCTCTGAAAAAAAGCCAATTGTCCCAGACCGGCCTTCGTCGGTGTTAAGGGGAAATTTTTAGACATCCCGAAATCGCCTCGCTCGGTGTTTGAGGGTTAAATTGAAAATGCGCTATAAAGATACAATTGAAAAATTTATAACTAAAAAACCTGTATTATCACATAATCCAAAGAGCAACAGGCAAGTAATAGGCATGTGATGTAGGAAATCGATTTTAACGAACAGTCTTCAAGAACAAGTGCAGAATAGACAAGTGTATTAAAAGGGGTTGTACAACCACTTCAGAGTTATTCAATTAATTACAGATTTCAAAATTATTTAGAAAAGTATTCCCAAATTAATTTATTTTTTGCTCTGAGGGACAATTCCTTGTAATGAAAATTTTTATAAAACGAAAAACCGTTATACTCAATAAATACCAAAGTAAAGATAAAAATAAATGAAAAAACAAAGGATTCGCTTCATGATTCCATAAGGAAAGCGTTCTATAGTGGAGAAAGAATTATGAGCTAATATTATTTCATTAAATGTCATCTAAGCGGTCACCCACCTCAACGGACAAATTCGTTTGGCACGGAATTTCCGGACCATAGACAAAATCTTAAAATTACCTTATATTAAAAGGACAATAAAACCACTCCGAACTGCTGGATTGATTGTCCTTTCTACTTCAATGGAACACATTCCTTCATCTCTCCTTTACGTCTGCATATTTTATTAAGATAAAAGGGAGAAAATAATGAACAAAAATTTCATACACTCTTAAAGAACACCGGAAATGTGATCAAAGTTACCCATTTCATTTCCAGTGTGAAGAGATAAGTGAACATCCGTGTCTAACGGTTTGAGACAATTTACAGTTCATTTATGCCTTTCAGACACTTATTTGGACTCTGACAAAGAAGCTGCTGATATGGGTTTTGACCACCAGCAAATGAAACTTTCAGTTCAGCAGATTTTCTGAAACACAGAAAAATTGTCCGTTCCTCAGCAACATCCGACGAAACAGTTAAAGATTTATTTTTCAAATTAGTAAAAAAAAATAAAAAGTCACCTCCGAGAAAGATGAAAGATCCAAGCAAACACAAATTGTATATTTTTTCAGAAGAAAATGAAATAAAGTAATATTTTCTTTAGATGGTTTTTATCAGGCATAATGAATTAAGGTATGTTTAAATACGTATTTTGTACTTTTTATACTTTCATTTCATTTAGTCGACCTGCGTTTCCTTAAATAAATCTCTTATGGAATCCATTTAAATAACAACTGTTTCTTTTCTTTAGAAGATCCTTCAATTATGATGAGTAATTCTTATCAATAAGGAATTAACCTAAAATTATTTCTAATCAATGACAAGGAATTCAATTACTAGTGTAAAACTAGAAAATACCTTAAATAAAATTTAAAATACTGTTGACAATGAAAAGAATTTATAGTTTTCCGAACTAAAGATCCACTCCACAGAAAGATAGAGATTTTTTTCTTAAAACACTGTAAGGTAACCTGGCTACATGCATTTTTAATAAATCTTCGATTTATTTAATTTGTGAATGCACTTCACTTTTAACTAAAACAGTTTTCCTTGCTTTGATCATCAATAAGAGAAATTAACTTACCTAAGCAAAACATAAAAAATATATCAGAATTAACTTCTCAAAATCAAAATAATCTGAAAATGTTAAAGTAACTCCATCCTAATATCTAGAATTTAAATCAGAAAATATAATTGATTATTTGCAGAAACATTTCTTTAATTAACATAGAATTATAGTTAATCTTCTTATTTTGCAAAATATATTATTATTAAGATAATTATTATAACATGTAATCTCAATAAACAAATTAACAATGCATAATATTCGCTAAAGTTTACTAGCTATGGAAAATGGCTAGTTTTGAAGCAAATCACTTTTCAATAAATTTGGTAAATTGCAGAAATATAAAAATTCAATAAATGATTAATATATGAACTTCCATATCAGGGACATTTTGAACCCTCACACAAACTGCACTAAACTGAAACTAAAGCATTCTTATGATGTTCTACAACACGGTAATTGGCGATTTCTTTCCTATATCTTTCCGCTTTGGAGATAGGAACACTATTTCCGAAGTTTGTCTCCAGATGACGATGTGGTGGGTAACGTAACATAGTGGTCTTATAACGTAGTGCGTAGTCACTTTTCTGTACCTGGACACCACTGTTATGACTATAGCTGCAGTTGCTCTGTAATTAAAGACGAGGGGAGGATAAGGGACATTAATGGACACCTTGCATATACCAATGACATTAATTTATTGCAGATAGACATCAATATATATACATTAAAATTATTTGTACGAATGATTAATTAGCATGGAAAAGATTCACTTTCTTTGGTATAATAGGAGTTGGAGCGTTTAATTGTTAGTTGATCTTCTATCAACCCAACCGTTGCCCGAGATTCTTTGCACATTTTAAAATATTATTGTAATAATATAAATGTCATTTTTGTAAACATTTTCTAATAATAAATAAATATTACTCATATAATTTCAATTTGTTTGACAGACACACATTTTGAAACTATTTTAGCCTAGTTGCAGCAACTCATAAAAAACAATTTTTTCCCCAAAACATTGCATTCCTCGAAGTCAATCCAGAGGCAGAAGATGATATTCCATTCAATCCAAATTTCATATGTGAGTTGAAAACATCATTTGGCACACTCTTGTTTCTGTGCCTGACAGAAATCGGATTTTATTTTTCTCTACAGAACAATGACCCACCCTAATTTATATATTTGCAGCAAAGTTTCTTTTGCATATAGTGATTCTAGTAAGTTGTCGTAAACTTTCATGAGACTATACATAATAATGATCAAATATAATTTTATAAATATTCATTCATAATCCCAAAATAAATTTTAAATGCCGAAATGCTGCTTCTTTTTTTATCGGGTGCTTCAACCAAATGAATCAGGCTGTTTTAAATACTTCAATGTGATGCATGAGTGTAATACGAAATTAAAAGCAGGATGTGTATCTATATAGAGTGTTTAGGAAGGTCGTTTACAAACTTTAAGGATAGGTCAGGAACATAGAAAAACTGTATGAAGTGTATATCGCCTCAGACGGGACGTCCTTTGAACACTTACTTTAAGTGCTCCAAACGTTTGTGGTTGATACGACGTCCTACTTGCCGTTACCGTTCTCAGCCATGCTGCGTACGACTTTTATTGTTGTTATTCGTGCAACTGTATTCTTTTGATATTAAAAATTTGAACTCGCTTCAATCTGAGTAGTAAATGTTATATATTGTTTCAGTTTCTTTTACTTAATTTACCGACTAATAGCTCCCCATAGCGAAACCTCTTTGCTTTTCCAGCACCACTTCCTATTGCAAAAACAACTCTTGTCTGTATGCCAGACCAACTCTTAAAGTAATACTGTAAAGTAAGTCTGCAAGCAAAAATCATAAAACTGTCGTCTCCATATTATTCATAGTCTTCTCTATCCATAATGGTGAAACAAATGAATAATCTGTTTCCTTTGGAGTTACTGGCTTTAATTCGTGCTATCATGCATGCTTTAAAATGAACGGTAATATTTTCCAAAACTTTTTTGTAGGCAGTTTTTTAATTTATTATTTGCAATCAAAGTTCGCTTCTCAGATTTCACGAGAAAAATTATCCGTTCTGGTGCGAAACGGGTCTGACGTCATCTATAGCCAAACAGTGTCGGCAATGTAAAAGAAACACATTTCTTCCTTTCGTACATGACAAATTTGCTTTTTTCTGTATTTTCCGACTGTCGCATAAGATAAAATAATGTCAGAAAGATACAAGTATTGAATTGTTCCTAATTGTGCTAATACAATTATATCGGCACCCCACACATTATTTAGCGAAGTGCCAAGGAATGAATTTCAGGGTAAGAAAGGTCGATTTACTTAATCCGAAACAGCGAGATGCATGGAAATGAAAAATTCACAACTTGGAAATTGAAACATGAAGCAAGTGTTTCATCTTTTGCTATCAAAGGAAGTGGCATAGGTTTTTGAAATTTTAATTGCAAGGTGCACAAGAATTCTTCTTTAAGAAATATTTGTAAAGACGGACTTTCATCTATAAGAGACTGATTTATTAACTACCATGATTTACAAAAGGGAAGGCCTTTGAAAATGCGGGACCAAACAGGAAACAATCGTGCTCAACTTCTTTTTAATATTTAAGAAAGAATCTGATGATTTAGAACGAAGTTAAAAATAACGGGACCTCCCGTCTTTTATTTTCTCACATCCGTACACAATATGGCGCTTTATGTGCTTCGTAGCATAGTGTACAAAATCTTTAGTAAGCATCTTATTATCTTCCGATTGGAACCCAAATTAATAACTATCTACATTTTTGGCAAGAAGAACACATTTGAATTTAACTAGCCTGTATCGTTTTTCAGTTACAATCTGCACTCGCCCAAAAACGGATGGAAAGGACAGACCGTTAACCCTTCGATGAATTGTGTCCAAAAATTACAAATATTTTCCAAAAACACAGTAAATTTAAGTTTTTGAAGAAAATATAGGACGAGAATACATAAATCTGTGATATCAGGTACGTAGACTTTGTGTTTGAATTTTCTGGATCCACGTTCGATTGTGCTATCCTATTACCCGTATATACCATCGCTAGTAGAAGTCTTTAAAGAAATGTTCGGAGCCATGTAAATAAATCATTCCTTCAATTTTTGGTGCTAAGTGTGTTCTTAAAAGAATGACGTTTGCACCTGTATCTACCAATATGAAACAAGGGATAGCACAAATAGATCCTCTCAGGTAGATTTAATGATCTACTGAGTTTTCTACATTATGTGAGGAAGAAGAACTGATACAGTGCATAAAATGTCACACTTGGGATAGGATATTGTGTGCTGCCGTGAACTGAAGAATCAAAAAATATTTAATTTTTATTGAGCTTAATGAAATTGGTGGCCCTAATTAGAAAATATGTGGTCCAATATAGGAAACCAGATTCCTTTATTGGACCGATGACAAAAATTTTTAAGCTGTTTTTCCTACTTTCAGGTGTATTTCAAATAAAGTTGGTTGCATTGTTCTGAAAGTAAAAAAATTGTATTACTTGTTTTATTTTAAATTTCTTCTCTATCACTATACATTAGAAATGGCGAGGTAATCTAAATTTGTTAATCTTCCCCTATATATTATATAAAAAAATATCAGAACTATGGTTATTTATCTTTCAACTAGTCTGAATGTCTTTTGAAATAAATTGAAACAAGGAGGTTGCTACATGGCAAAAATAAAATTTATCCTTTAACCTCTGACTGCCGAATTTTTAAAAGTCGGTAATTAGATTCAAAGTTCGCAAATATGTTCAAATCCAGTTGAATTAACGAATTGTTATTTGTGTGCAAGACTTTATTAGCAAAATACAATTCAGCACTGTAACAGTTCTAAATAAATAAAAAAATGTTTCCGAAAATGGCAGGATGCAGGAGAAAATTGTTTTACTTCCAACCGGCGGAAATCTCGGGATAAGCAGTCACAGGGTTAAATTTAATTCTAAGGACCGAGCTGTTGTCGAAAGAAAATAAATCCATCGTCTTATGAAGTGACGAATATTTTGAACTCCACTTCGTCTTAATCTTTCTATGACTACATAGAGCTGAAAACAGACGATTTTAAAAAGAAGATAATCTCTTCAAATGTAGAATATCGATTTTGGAAAAAAGAGAAACATTATTTTGTCTTATTTCAGGCGGTGCAAATGAGGGAGAAAAAATAGTTCAATGTTTTCCAGGCGAGTAGTGATTGCAAATGATATAATATGTCCCTTCATATTTGATTATTAGAAGGAATGAATCATTTTATTTCTGAAATTTTTTATCTTCAGTATAAAGCCAGTTTCTCATTATCGACATGAGATTAAGATTATGAAAATATTTCATAAGAATGTTCCATAAGAATAATAAAAATGTTTATTTTTTAAACATTATAATTTTTCTTGTTATTTAAAAGATTAGCGGAATTATTGTTTAAGTAACAGATATTCTCCAATGTGATTTCAATAAATAAGTATTCTCCATCATTTAATATGTACCAAATATGTAAGAAAGAAATAGTGGTGTAGTCGCAAGACAAAACTCTCGAAACGATATAAACGGGTGACAAAACTCGCGCTACTTTTTCACAAATTTTCTCATAAGAATTGCAGCACCGGAGCGGTGTTCCGGCTGCACTAAAGGCAAATAAATGGATCTATTCCAGCCGAAAAGTCACTTATTAAAAGGTGAAGCACCAATTTAATTTTGGAATTCATTGCGCATTTGGCAAAAAAGCAAAATAACGCGAAAGCATTCACGGATGAGTTTGTCATGGGACTGCAATCCCATGTTAATTAAATCTTTTTATTGGAATTCAACAGAGTTAAGATTGAATATTATGTTTGGTTTTCAATTATGCATTACAATAATTTCGGCGTACTTTTCCACTAGAGACAGAGAAGGTTAATTTAGCCTTAGTCTATTAAGCAGGAACCAATGTCAAACATAGCAACAAGAAACATACAAAATTTCATATAGCATTTCAATTCAAGTAACAGGGTTTCCTCGACTTACAACCGTGTTCAGGTGCGAATGATAAGCCGTAAGTCGGATTTTTATTTTTCTACACTATTTTCATTCAAACACGTTACAAAAATTTTATACAAAGCACAAATATTCAATCTTCGCACATCCAAAAATTTTCCCTTATGTGAGGTGTAGAGGAAACATCTTGAAACGAGCAGACAATCGTAGATAATATAAAATAATTTATTTGAATTTAACGATATAGTAAGATCTTGAAAGGCAAAATCCATTTCTTGGTCATGAGTGAAAACTGACAAGCAAAGGCAGTGCGTGTTGA
>BGPR01020599.1:2084-17704 GCA_013235015.1 Araneus ventricosus | reverse complement strand
AGATTAAATTGTATTGCAAAACACAAGATCCAATGCAAAATTTTGATTCATTTTAGGTTACCTTTATGTACTTCCATCTGTGCACATCAGAACTAGAGGTAGTGGAACCGGAACGCCATTCGGTCATTGCTTTTTTTTATGAAATACAAATAAGAAAAACTGTGGAAACGTTCCAAACAGCGAGATTTTGTCACCCTGTTAGAGCGTCCCGACGCTTTGCCGTTATTCTTGCGACTACTACATTAATGCATCAAAAAAAGGCTTTGAGACTAAGTACCGTATATTAACAACAAATAATATCTATGACCCATGCACAAGCACCGACATTCTAAGTCATGTGCCAAGAGACATGTGCAGTGTCAATGTACGTATGCACTGTTTTATATGGTCTCATCGCATTACCATTAATGGTATCAAAAGGCTTTTGAGACTAGTACCGATCACATACGCAACAATAATATCATGGAGCCGCATGCACAAGCACCGACATTCTAAGTCGTATGTGCCACAAGACATCGTGCAGTTGCATCGGCAATTGTGCAGCTCGTGTTTTGTGTCTCATGACGCATTACTACATTAATGGTCATCAAAAGGCTTTAGACCAGTACCGTAATACACCACCAAAGTACTGGAGCCGCATGCACAAGAACCGACATTCTAAGTCATAAAGCGAGACATCGCTGCAGTGTGCATCGGTAATGTGTGCAGTCAGTCGTGTTTTGTGTCTCATGCGCATTACTACCATTTGGTTATCAAAAGGCTTTTAGACCAGTGTACCGTGCACCAACAACATACATTATCATGGAGCCGGCATGGCGCTATCGCACATTCTAAGATCATGTGCCAAGAGACATCTGTGCTGTGCATCGATTATTTGCAGCTCAAGTTTTTGTCTCCTGTGCGCAGTTACTACATTAAATGAGTATCAAAAGGCTTCAGACTAGTACCGTCAATACACCAACAAATATATCATGGATTAGCCCGCTGCAACTACCATATTCTAGTCATGTGCCAAGAGACATCGTGCAGTGTGCATCAGTATTATGCAGACTCGATGTTTTTGTAATCCATGCGCATTACTACATTAATGATATCAAAAGGCTTTGAGACCCAGTACCGTAATACACCAACAAATAATATCATGGAGCCGCATGCACAAAGCACCGACATTCTAAGACATGTGCCAAGAGACATCCGTGTGCACGCATTAATGTTTAATGCAGCTCGTGTTTAGTTCTTGCGCGCATATCACATTAATGGTATCAAAAGGTTTGAGACTTAGTCACCGAATACACCAACAAATGAATATCATGGAGCGGGCGCAGCACAAGCACCGACATTCTAAGACCGCATGCGCAGAAGACATCGGCAAGTGTGCATCGCGATGTACAGCCTGATGTTTTGTGTCTCATGCGTCATTACTACATTAATAGGATCAAAAGGTTTGGACTTAGTACCGACACACCAGAACAATAATCATGGAGGCCGCATGCACAAGCACCGACATTCTAGCTCATGTGCCAGAGACATCGTGCTAGTGTGCATCGGTTATTGATCTGCGTTCTTTTTGTGTCTCATGCGCATTACTACATTAATGGTATCAAAAGGCTTTGAGACTAGTACCGTAATACACCAAGCCAACACTAAATCCATGGGAGCCGACATGCACAAGCACTGACATTCTAAGTCATGAAGAGACATCGTGCAGTGTGCATCGAAGCTATTGTGACAGCCTGTGTTTTTGTGTCTCTATCGCATTTATCTACATTAATGGTATCAAAGGCTTTCGAGACTCAGTACGCATAATACACCAACAAATATATCATTGGAGCGCTGCACAAGCGCTCGACCATTCTAAGTCATGTGCCAAGAGACATCGTGCAGGTGTGCATCGGTAATGTATTGCAGCTCGTCGTTTTGTGTGTCTCATGCGCATTACTACAATTAATGGCATCAAAAGGCTTCGAGATCAGTACCGTAATAACGCAAATAATATCATGGAGCCGCATGCGGAAAGCACCGACATTCAAGTCATGTGCTAAGAGACATCGTGCAGTGTGCATCGAATATTGTAGCTCGTGTTTTTGTCCTCGACGCATTACTACATTAATGGTATCAAAAGGCAAGTTGAGACTGTACCGTAATACACCAACAATAATATCATGGAGCGCATGCACAAAGCACCGACATTCTAAGTCATGTGCCAAAGAGACATCATTTGAGTGTGCATCGGTTAATTGTGCAGCTCGTGTTTTTGTGTCTCATGCGCATTACTACATTAATGGTATCAAAAGGCTTTGAGACTAGTACCGTAATACACCAACAAATAATTATCAATGACCGCATGCCTGACCGACATCTCTAAGATCATTGCCAAGAGCATCGTGCGTGTGCATCGGTCGGTAATTAATGCAGTTCTCGTTTTTTTGATCTCATGCGCACATTACATTAATGGTATCAAAGGCTTTGAGGACTAATTGCCGTAATACACCAACAAAATCAATATTAAGCCGTACATGCACAAGCACTGACATTCTAAGTGCATGTGCCAAGAGACATCATGCAGTAATCATCGGTAATTGTGCGCTCAGTGTTGTGTCTCCATTGCGCACTACTACATTAATGGTATCAAAGGCTTTCAGGACTAGGCTACCGTAATACACACAAATATATCAGGAGACGTCATGCACAAGCATCCGACATTCTGTCGATCAAAATAAAGAGACATCGTGCAGTGTCATCGGATAATTGTAGCTCGTTTTTATTGTCCATGCGCATTACTACATTAATGGTATCAAAAGGCTTGAGACTAGTACCGAATACACCAACAAATAATATCATGGAGCGCATGCCAAGCACCGACATTCTAGAGTCATGTGCCAAGAGACATCTGCAGTGTGCATCGGTGACAGTCGCAGTCGTGTTTTTTTGTGTCCTATGCGCATTACCACCTTAAGGTATCAAAAGGCTTTCCGAGTACCATACTCAACAAAATAATATCATGGAGCCGCATGCACAAGCACCGACATCTCTGGTCTATGTGCCAAGAGACATCCCGGCAGTGTGCATCGGTAATTGTGCAGCTCGTGTTTTTTGTGTCCTGCATGCGCATTACTACATTACATCGAGTATCAAAAGGCTTCGAGGATAGTACCGTAAGTTAACCAAAAAATTATCATGAGGCCAGGACAGCAGCTACCGACATTCTAAGTCATGTCAAAGAGAAACACTGCAGTGTGCATCGAGTTAATTGTGCAGCTCGTGTTTTTTGTGTCTCATGCGCATTACTACATTTTAATGGCATCAAAAGTTCTGAGACTAGTCGTAATACATAACAAATAATATCATGGAGCAATGACACAAGCACCGACATTCTAAGTCATGTGCCAAGAGACATCTGCAGGTGCATCGGTTATTTGCAGCTCGTGTTTTTTTGTGTCTATGCGCATTACCTACATTAATGGTATAAAGGCTTCAGACTAGTCGCATACACCAACAAATATTATCCATGGAGCCGATGCACAAGCACCGACATTCTAAGACATTGTCCAGAGACATGTGCAGTGTTATGGTGAGTATTGTGCAGCCTGCTTTTTTGTGTCCATGCGTATTTATTACTACATTAATGGTATCAAAAGGTTTGAGACTAGTAACCGCAACACACCAACAAATAATATCATGGAGCTGCATGCACAAAAGCACCGACATCAAGACATGTGCCAAGAGACATCGTAGTGCGCATCGGTAATTGTGCAGCCTGTGTTTTGTAACCCCTGGCGCGCATTACTGGCATTTTATTAATGGTATCAAAGGCTTTGAGACTATACCCGTAATACACCAACAAATAATATCATGGAGCTTAAAATGCACAAGCAACGGGATATCTTCAAGTCATGTGCTGCGATGATCCTGCAGTGTGCATCGGTAATTGTGCAGTTTGTGTTGTGTTCCTGCGTGCATTACTACATTAATGGTACTCGCTTTGAGATCTAGTACCGTAATACACCAACAAATAATATTTCATGGAGCCGCATGTCAAAGCACCAAATATTCCTAAGTCATGTGCCAAGAGACATCGCAGTGTGCATCGGTAATTGTGCAGCTCTGTGTTTTGTGTCTCTGCGCGCATTACTACATTACCGGTATCAAAAGGCTTCGAGACTAGTAACCGTAATAATCAACAACAAATAATACGGAGCCGTACGCACAAGCACCGACATTCCCAAGTCATGCGCCAAGAGACATCGTGCAGTGTGCATCGCACTGTGCAGCCTGTGTTTTGTGTCTCATGCGCATTACTACTAATGGTATCAAAAGGCTTTGAATTAGTACCGTAATACACCAACAAATAATATCATGGAGCCTACGCACAAGCACCGACATCTCTAAGACATGTGCCAGCAGACATTGCGCAGCGTACCGGTAATTGTGCAGCTCAGCTTTTGTGTCCTGGCGCATTACTACATTAATGGTAATCAAAAGGCTTTGAGACTAGTACCGCAACACACCAACAACATCATGGATTGCCGCACAAGCACCGATATCTCTAAGACACATATGCCACAGGCATTAACGTGCAGTGCATTCGGTAATTGTGCAGCCTGTGTTTTTGTATCCCCATGCGCATTACTACATTAATGGCATCGCGCTGCTTTGAGACTAGTACCGCACAGTTCAACAAATAATATCATGAAGCCGTCAAGCACCGACATCTCTAAGTCATGTGCCAAGAGACATCGTGCAGTGTGTAATCGGTAATTGTAGCAGTTTGTGTTTTGTGTCTCATGCGCATTACTACATTACTCGGTATCAAAAGGCTTATTCAGTACCAATACACCAACAACAATATCATGGAGCCGTACGGTCAAGCACCGGACATTCTAAGTCATGTGCCAAGAGACATCGTGCAGTGTGCATCGGTAATTGTGTAGCCTGTGTTTCTTGTGTCTCATGCGCATTACTACATTAATGGTATCGCGCTGGGCTTTGAAGACCAGTACCAATACACCGTCAATATCATGGAGCCAGCATGCACAAGCACCGACATCTCTAAGTCATGTTGAATGTGCAGTGTGCATCGGTACTGTGCAGCTCGTGTTTTTTGTGTCCTATGCGCATTACCAAGAATTGCATCAAAAGGCTTCGAGACTAGTACCGTAATACACCAACAACAACATTACTGTTGAGCCGCATGCAATAAGCACCGACATTCTAAGTCATGTGCCAAGAGACATCGCAGTGTGCATCGGTAATTGTGTAGCTCAGGTTTTTTGTGTCTCATGCGCATTACTACATTAATGGTATCAAAAGGCTTCGAGACTAGTAACCAATACACCAACAAATAATATCATGGAGCCGCATGCACAAGCACCGACATTCTAAGTCATGTGCCAAGAGACATCGTGCAGTGTGCATCGGTAATTGTGCAGCTCGTGTTTTTGTGTCTCATGCGCATTACTACATTAATGGTATCAAAAGGCTTTGAGACTAGTACCGCACCAACAAATAATATCATGGAGCCGCATGCACAAGCACCGACATTCTAAGTCATGTGCCAAGAGTCGCAGTGTGCATCGGTAATTGTGCAGCTCGTGTTTTTGTGTCTCATGCGCATTACTACATTAATGGTATCAAAAGTAAGGCTTTGAGACCGCGCACCGTAACACCAACAAATATCATGAAGCCGTACGCACAAGCAACCGACATTCTAAGTCATGTGCCAAGAGACATCGTGCAGTGTGCATCGGTACCGCAGCCTGTGTTTTGAGGTCTCATGCGCATTACATTAATGGTATCGCATGGAGACTAGTGCCCGTAATACACCAACAACAATATCATGGAGCCGTACGCACAAGCACCGATGACCCTAAGTCATGTGCCAAGAGACACGCAGTGCATCGGTAATTGTGCAGCTCGTGTTTGTAACTTACGCGCAGCATTACTACATTAATGGTACTGCGCTACTTGAGACCAGGCACCGTAATACACCAACAACACATCATGGAGCCGCATGCACAAGCACCGACATTTAAGTCATGCAAGAGACATCGTGCAGTACCGGTAATTGTGCAGCCCGTGTTTTGTAAGTTCATGCATTACTGTTATCACGGTAAAAGGCTTCGACTAGCACCGCAATACACCAACAAATAATATCATCTGGAGTCAGTATTGCACCGCTGAACTTAAGTCATGTGCCAAGAGATCGTGCAGTGCATCGGTAATTGTGCAGCTCTTTGTGTTTTTTGAGGTCTCATGCGCATTACTACATTAATGGTATCAAAAGGCTTCGAGACTAGTACCGTAATACACCAACAAATAACAGAGCTGCATGCACAAGCACCGATACATTCTAAGTCATGTGCCAAGAGACATCGTGCAGTGTGTACCGGTAATTCTGTGCAGTCAGGTGTTTTTGTAAGTCTCGCGTGCATTACTACATTAATGGTATCAAAAGGCTTCGAGACTAAAATTTCTAATACACCAACAATAATATCATGGAGCTGCATGCACAAGACATCTCTAAGTCATGTGCCAAGAGACACGCAGTGTGCATCGGTAATTGTGCAGCCTTTTGTGTCTCATGCGCATTACTACATTAATGGTATCAAAAGGCTTTGAGACTAGTACCACACACCAACAAATAATATCATGATTTACGCACAAGCACCGACATCAAGACATACAAGAGACATTGTGCAGTGTGCATTGGTAATTGTGCAGCCTGTGTTTGTGTCTCGTGCATTACCAATTTCAATGATTACAAACACGCATAACAAAAATCGAACGAAGAGAGCATGAACCAGACAAATCACAGACAGTTGCGCTTGATGCAACAAGTTTACGGAAAAAGCTGCCACGAGTCGTGCTAGGTGTTTTGGGGAGGGGGGCACACGTTCTTGCAAGAGTGGAAGACTACCGGAAGCATTCAACGAGATTCGGAGACGGTGCTTGGCACTCTTTCAAGAAGTGGACTTTCTGGACACATTCCAGAAGTGGCAAGAACGCTGTATTAAAAGTTAGGAGACTATTTCGAAGGTGACAGTGTGTCCATAGTCAACAAAGTAGTTTTCTGACAACAGTATTGGCCCTCGAAATCTGCATCTTCAAGTCAGTTGTTTGTTTTTCTCCAGGCACCATTAGTTTGACCTGAACCGCTTTCACGCGTACAGCGCACCTCTGCACCTGGACATGCTGGGTGAGGATCGCACCAGCCCCAGATGTCCATCTTCTACAGACCATGTCAAGGGGTGGTGGCCGTCACCGCCAGGAAGAACAGGGAGAGACCAGACTGACGGTGGGTGTCTCTTGGTTTTAAACAATGCTTAATCCCAAATGCCCAGTGTCACCTTTAAGCAACATTCAATTCTGAAATCTTGAGAAAAGACAGAAGCTCCCTCAGTTGCCTTCGTGAAAAATAATTCAGTTTGTCTTCTAAAATCTTGAAAATAAGACTTTAAAGCCTAATGCCTGTAGTTGCCAAAAGGACATATTGAAATTTTATTAATTTACTTAGAATATATAGACGGCAGCCTGAAGATAAAAGTAAATGGACGTTTTTCACCTTGATATTCTTTTAGCTTTCTGTGTACTCTTGAGAATACCCAATTTTAATTCTTACAATGTTGAAGGAAAAATCGTTATCCAAGTATTTATTAGTTATTAAAATTCGTCCAGGTCTGACATAGTAGAATTTTATCAAGGAATTTTTTTTCTAAATTATTAGTTCATACCTCCCCTATATCTGTCTAATTTTGCAATCGATTTTAAAACCACTGGATGAGTTGAGACTTGACGCTTTAAACATAGTTTCAGAACTAGAAGACAAAGCACACACTGCTTTCTTTGTCTGTCTGTCATTTCATATTTTGCATGACGCATGCGTACGTTTTTTTATTATCTCGAAAACTATTAACAGTTTAGTTTCTTGGGTATAAGTGGATGGCCCATGGGATCATCGAAGCTAACTATTTCAGCCATATATCTTTGCGCATGCGCAGTCTATTTTAATTATATTCTGAATCGTATAAGTAGGAATTGACTTTTTAAAAAATTTATATTAATTTGTTTCTGAATAAAAGCATAGCGTTGTCGTCTGTAACAAATTGCTTTTTAACCATACTGAAACAAAATAGGATTTTTTTAAAGTATTTTTCCTATGTTTTATCTATGAATTACGTCATTTAAAATCACCCTTAAAATCGGCTTTAAGGCTAAGTCAGTAAATTTGTTAGCCGTTCATTTCTCAGAATTGACGGTCTTTATATTGCACGAACTGCTTGTGATGTAATCTCCAGCGGTCCATCGCCTGTTGATTTTTTCTGGCAAACACAAACATACTTGTCCAATAGGAATATAGTCTCACTTAAAAGCAGATATAGGTGTTCATTCTGTTACCCCGGCTGGCTTGGGAGTTATTGGCTGCACTGCCAACAACGGAACCCAACCCAACTCCCAACCAAATCGCGCTGGGGGTACCAGAATAGACACCTAAAAGTCAGCAATCGAGTCAGTAAGCAAATGCGGTTTAGCCAGCATTCAAATGATATTCTTTGTATGCAAAACGTAATAATATCCTCCTAATAAGAGAAGATATTGTTACAAAAATGTAGTGTCGCTCTCCTGCCCTGTAGTGTCGCTACTCTTAGGGTTGGGAAGAGAGTTTCACAAGGGTAAGTATGGAATGCCGGCAGCGGCCGGGTCTGTACCCTTGACCTTGGCGACAAATCGAAAATTCCCGAAAATGCGATAATTTTCTCGATATCTCTATTAGGAGCCGAGATCCGGATTTCTCCAGAGATTTCCATGTGACGTCACGCCCTGTCAGGAACACTGTAAATACTCGGCGTAGGATTCGACGGGGGGATGTCTTCGGAGCTCGAAGAATATCTTTGGAGTCTTGTTAGCATTGCGAGTTCACAGCTGCTAGACGCTGAGCGCTATTGTTAGTGCTATTGCTGTTACTGTTAGTGACTTGCTGTTTGCTTGTGTTGCTAAATTGTGCAAATGCTGTTTTTTCCTGTTACCTGTGCTTCATGTTCTCCTGAATATTCGTGAATAAATCGTCTTTCTCCGTTATCCTGCTTGCTGGACTGTTTTCACCGTTCACCCACAGGTCGAATTTTGTAACAATATTAACAATATAATCCTCTTAATAAGAGAGGATTAGAACTTATTAGGATTATAGAAAATTTGAGGGAATTCTTGACTTATAAATATATATAGCACTTATTAATATCATAGGCGAGCTTCTCTTCCTGACGAGCGGCTCGCCATGATATTTTTCAATTGAAGGGTTGGTGTCATATTTTAACGGGTTTCGTATGTCATTAGCAGAAAAAAGCACTTATTAATACCATAGGCGAGCTTCCCTTCCTGAGTTGCAACATATGTGAAAGACTAAAGGGTAAAAAATAGATAAAAATAAAAAAGTTTTTAAAAATTTTTAAAGCTTTTTTAAGTAAAGTTTTTAAAAATTTTTTACGTTTCTAATACTGCTATTAGTATGCTAAAGAGTAGAAAATAATTTTCTTAATTAAAAATCTATTTTCTATTTTTAGTACTTTAATAAAAGCGTATTTTTTTTATCATCCCAAAGCTGATTTTCAGCATTTCTGAATACATATTACAGGGTAAAATAGAAGCGGAAATCCGGCTTCTCACCCAGGAGGAGGCCGAGAAGAACCCTGCCGGACGTGGAAGGAAAGGGCCGGACGCTCTCGAAGAACCCAAGTAAGACCACGTGATCTTTGTGATTCATTGCTCTTTATTTATGTATATTTTCTTTTACTTGTGTTTATTGTATATCGTGAGGCACTGTAATTGGATTTTTCTGTAGTGAGCATTCTCAAACAAATAAATGTCGAAAAATATTCAGTTCAGGGGGAAATGCACCAAAGATAAAGGCGGAGAAAGTGCAGTTGAAACTAAATTATTTATTTATAAAATATAAGAAAGGTATTTACACGCATGATTATTTACAGATTAGACAAGAGAGATTTAGGGTTTTTTAGTTACTTAGTTAAATATCAACTTGCACCACGTTTAAAAAAGGTTAATTAGCAATCATCGCCCACCGCCGCCGTGCAAACAGGGAAGAGACCCCCGTAGCTGCCTACGCTCACCAATCTACCGCATGACCGTTCTTCTTGATTTCAACCAGCGGGAGTGACCTCTCCGAAACTTTCTCGCATACGACCAGTAATGTGGGGTGGGTAAACACCCAGTTGGTAGGTAAATATTTTTGGGGTATTTACCCAAGGCCTGGTTATTTTGAAAAAAAATTATGAATGGTGATTTACAATGAAACATATAAAATTTATGAATTCCCGAAAACGTAATATTTTGCAAAAAAAATGCGTATGTTCGCATTTTGCGTATGTTCGCATGCGTATGTATATGTAAATTTTTACGCGCGCTGAGGTACCACAACTTTATTTAACGTTTTTGAGTACGAAATCTTACTATATATATCACACAAGACTTCACCATACCTTTGGTTATTCACAGGAGTCCATTTGGAGAATGTCAAAACAAAGTTTCTTTTTGGGGATTGCCATAATTTCCGAAGCGCGTGTTTGCGGCTCGCTACAATTTCCGCCAAGGTCAAACGCCAACCATACTCACTTGAGTAAAATAAGCGAAACGCTCGCCAACACACAGTCGTAATGTGCATTTTGAACTAAATATGCAATTAGAACACCTGTTTTTTTAACCGATTGAGATGAAAATTGGGCACAGATCTATAATTAATGTTAGCATCCGCGATATCAAGTTTTATTTATCTAAGCCAAACGGCTTAGGAGATATAATTTTTACAAGTATGCGATGATACAGTCAGACAGACCATCAACCCTTCGACGGATTTGGTCCAAACTTGGATACAGACCTACATTCATAATGATAAAACTGTGTACCAAATTTTATCCATCTAGCTATTCACGTTTTTGAGTTATAGTGTTCACATGACTTCGGACATACAGACAGACAGACTTCCCTTCGACGGATTTTGTCCAAAATTTGATAGAAACCTACAAATTATGAGTAAAGATCACACACCAAATTTCATCCCTGTAGCTCTAATAGTTTTCGAGTTATCGTGTACACAGACAGACATGATTACAAAATTGTGTTTTTCGGACTCAGGGAGGTCTAAAACGTGGAGATTCGTCAAAATCTCGAGTTCGAATTTTTTGACGATTACAATACTTTCTCTTTGTATACTTCGTATACGAGAAAGTAAAAAGCCGTCTCCCTCTGGATTCAAACATTACACTCGGTTTTTTTTTTTTTTTTAACGGAGAAACACCCACGCATCACGTGATTAGCACCGAGAGAGCGCGTGATCGTTATCTCTCGATATCTTTCCACTGACACAACAATATTCAAATGAGCTGTACGGAAAGTGAAAAAATATTATTAGGAAGGGATTAAACTTACGCTTTTAAGCTAGACGGGGAAAATACAATTCCTACATAAATATTTCGAAGGTTCTTACCTAAAATAACAACTTTCCATGACACTGCAATTAGAATTTCTTTAATTCTCTGCCATTTGGGTGAGCATTCCTGGCATATTATTCAACCAGCCGGACGGTTCTCCGCTCGACTTTCTCGTATAATTAGGGTTGCCATACGTCCCGTTTGTACGGGACTGTCACCATATGTCACTGCTCAGTTCCGTATTACTATTTGTCCCGTTTTCGCAATCATTCCAAAAATTCAATGTGTTCGACTGGATGACTCTCAATCAAGTCCCTGAATGAGAAGAAGTAGAATGTACTATCGCATATTTACAAGTAAGAAACATCGACATTGCAAACACTGAGATTCTATTCAGCCAGATTATATATCTAAAAGATTATTTAGAAGAAAAATAATACCAACCAAAACTGCGAAGCAACTATGAAATTGAGTATGGAAGAGAAATGGCAGCAAACATCGATATTGCAAACACTGAGATTCTATTCAGCCAGATTATATATCTAAAAGATTATTTAGAAGAAAAATAATACCAACCAAAACTGCGAAGCAACTATGAAATTGAGCATGGAAGAGAAATGGCGGAAGTTTTTTGCAGATAAAAAGTGTATGGATAAAAATTCATGTCTAATAAAGGTATGCGAATATGTATTTGTCACTCCAGCCCACGATGCAAAAGTGTAGAGAATATTTTCCCTAATGTCAATTCAATGGCCGTACAAAAGAAACAGGTTGAGAGTGGAGACAAATGAATTAATTTTGATTTGTCAGTATAGTTTTAAAATGACTTCCGCCAATTTTATAATTATGTGAAAGAAGAAAATTATATAATTCAGAAAGTCAAATCAACTTTAAAATATGACTGTGCTAATAAGGATTAACTTGGCATCTTTTTTTTTATTATTCTACGTGTTCATTTTATTACAATGCTTTAACTTTATTCATTTTTTATCGGAGTAACCACTACTAATCCATTTTTACTTTCTCGTGTACGAAGTATAGAAAGAGAAAGTATTGTAATCGTCAAAAAATTCGAACTCGAGATTTTGACGAATCTCCACGTTTTAGACCTCCCTGAGTCCGAAAAACACAGTTTTGGAATCATGTCTATCTGTGAACACGATAACTCGAAAACTATTAGAGATACGGGGATGAAATTTGGTATGTGGTCTTTACACATAATTTGTAGGTTTCTTTCAAATTTTGGACAAAATCCGTCAACGGAAAGTCTGTCAGTCTGTATGTCCACGGTCATGTGAACACTATAACTCAAACACTTGAATAGCTAGATGGATAAAATTTGGTACGCAGTTTTATCGTCATGAATGTAGGTCCGTATAAAATTTTGTGCCAAATCCGCCGAAGGGTTGACTGTCTGTCGGTCTGTATAATCGCATACTTGTTAAGCATTCGTTTCAAAACTGTTCTCCATGCGCATGCGTACTTAGCAATCTCTGGTACCAAGCGGGAGGATTACGTCACTTTGTTCTTTAGACGGAGTTCATGATAGATATGTTTTATCTCCTGTTTTGTTTTCGCTCGCTCGTATAATAGCGAATCTTGCTGGAGTGTGATGGAAAATAAATATTGCTAAGTTTTAATACATAATATGATTCTTCACTTAAATATTTTACAATCACTATAATCTGCAATGAAAAACCTTCTGATATTCGTTGCACTCTAGATTACAGTTGGTTCGATTTTTTTTATCCACGCAAAGGGAGGGGAAATGACAAATTTTTGAGCAGTATACGAGAAAGTTTAGGGGAGGCCACTCCCACTGGTTTCATGTTTTATTTATTCAGCACTTAAACGTCCCGTATCTATGCTTGCCAATTATGGCAACCTTTTGCACGAGGTTATGTAAAGAAAAAGAGGAAAAGCGTTGTAAAAAAATTGTGTTAAAATTTATTTTAAATAAAATTTTCATCAGAAGAGGCTAATTTTTTAAATTTTTAAAGTGATTCAGAATTGTTTTTGTGTGCGATATACGAATATGCCCCTCACTTATTGAGGAAAAACATTAATACTCTTAGATTATTTTTTAATGAATTGGAAATCTAATTAAAATTCTGAAAAACCCTTTCTTGGTGAGCGCATACTACCCAAGAAATAACTTCGTGCCACATTTGGTAGCTCTAAGTTCAACGATCTGCTCTGTAAAGCGTTGTGAGGGATTTTTGTATCACACATGCCGTATCACTAGGATTGCCATATGCCCCGTATATACGGGACTGTCACCATATGTCACTGATAAGTTCCGTATTACTATTTGTCCCGTTTTCACACCCATTCCAAGAATTCAATGTGTTCGACTGGATGACTCTCAATCAAGTTCCTGAATGAGAAGAAACAGTATGCACTACTGCAAATTTATAAGTACGAAACATCGATATTGGAAATACTGAGATTCTATTCATCCAGATTGTATATTTAAAAGAATATTTAGAGAAAAATAATACCAGGCAAAACTGCGAAGCAACTATGAAATTGAGCGTGGAGGAGAAATGGCGGAAGTTTTTCTGCAGATAAAAAGTATTTGGATCAGAATTCATGTCTAATAAAGGTATGCGAATACGTATTTTTCCATTCCAGCCCACAATGCAAATGTGGAGAGTATATTTTCCCTCAAGTCAACCAGTGGCGGTTTTCCGCACAGGCGTTAGAGGCTCTCGCCTCGTGCCTCAAAAATCCAAGGGGCCTCAAAATCCATTCGAAGTACACAATAGTACAAACTGATGGCGAATTAGTAACATTCGGTAGAGGAAAGGGGTCTGAAAACCTATTGGACGTAAATTGTATTACTGCCGACGCCGACATTGGGTAAGGGTAGGGGGCCCCAAAACCTATTCTACAGACATCGAAGGCGAATTTGAGACATTGGTTAAAGGGAGGGGGCCTCAAATCAATTTTACGCCTGTGGACTCATATTGACAAAATCCGCCACTGAAGTCAACTCAATGGTCGGACGAAAGAAACAGGTTGTCAGTGGAGACAGTTGAAGCAGTTTTGATTTTCATTATAATTTAAAAATGATTTGCGTCCAATTTTATAATTATGTGAAAGTAGAAAAATAACCCGTCATATAACCCGACGGGTGCAAATTGCTTCTTCAATCGAGAGATTTCCCGTCAAATTTGACGTGTTTAAATAGATATACAGTAGAACCCCGGTAATCCGGAGCGCTCGGTAATCCGGACGGTCCATGGAAAATGATGTAAGTTGCTTCTTACTAACATTCTCAATGATCCTGTGCACAATGAAAACTTGGAAAAAACCCTGAAAAATGTGAATTTAAAAGATGTCGGTTCAGTCTTGCTAACTGTTGGGCATCTGTGTCTACATTGCTGATCAACAAGTGGTGGAAAAATTTGCTTTCCAATTTTATTGATTCTAAAGTTGAAGAAAATGTGCAAACTGAAGAAATTCAGCTTGCTTCACTCATTAACCAATTACAAAACACGAATCCGATGTCTAATACTGAAGTCCTCCAGTGGGCTGCTGAGGCTGAGGACAGTTTGGCTCGAAATGAAATTTTAACAGACGACGAAATTATCAGGACGGTAACAGCAGAAGATGATGAGAGGGAGGACGTCACCCCTGTAAACCCCGTCAAAATTTCTCATTCTGAGGCTGTGGCTGTACTCAACACTTCCTTACAGTGGGCCGAAGAGGAAAATTTTGAAGCACACGAAATTATGCTCCTCAGACGTTTAAGAGACTGCGCATTTGAATTAAAAATCGGAACGGCCGCGCAAAAAAATCACTGATTTTTACTTTCTGGTATACGAAGTATACAAAGAGAAAGTATTGTAATCGACAAAAAATTCGAACTCGAGATTTTGACGAATCTCCACGTTTTAGACCTCCACGTTTTAGTCCGAAAAACACAATTTGGGAATTATGTCTGTCTGTGAACGCGATAACTCGAAAACTATTAGAGCTACGGGGATGAAATTTGGTATGTGGTCTTTAAACATAATTTGTAGATTTCTATCAAATTTTGGACAAAATCCGTCAAAGGGAAATCTGTCTGTCTGTATGTCCCCGGTCATGCGAACACTATAACTCAAAAACTTGAATAGCTAGATGGATAAAATTTCGTACACGGTTTTATCGTCATGAATATAGGTCCGTATAAAA